>CAUYSK010110932.1:0-18591 GCA_963575035.1 Avahi laniger
GGGGGTTACTTTTAACAAATCACACACAAGTATAAATGATTAACCAATTAGCAAAAAGATTTAAAAGTTATCCAATAAACAATAATTCTTACAAGTGGTATAATTATGATAGGCTTATAACAAATAGTATATCATGACAGGCTTGTAGCTTGCTCAACTGCTCTGCGGTTTTAGCTTGCAAGGCTGACAGGTGTCAGTGTGTACTTGCTGCTTTGTGGTTTTAAGCAGAGCTGGCATGGAAATTTTCCTAACGAATGAATGAATGAATGCGTTCTCTCCCGCTCTTGGACGTGGCATTCGTCCCCATGCGAGTAGGTGAGGAGCAGAGGTCCCAAGAGTGTGAGCATAGCACAGTGGGGAAGCAAGGACTTCAGAGCCAGACAGAACGGGGACATTTTATTTTATTTTGCTTATTTTCTTCTCTCTGAGCCTCAGTCCCCATGTTGAATAATGGGGATGCTAATAGAGCTACCACACCTGGTGGTTGTGAGGATCACATTAAGTCAGATAAAGAGTTTCGCTCAGTGTCTGGCGTACAGGAAACATTCAATGATTCGCAGCCAAAATCATGACTGAGGGGTAGGACTGGGTCGGGTGTAATCTCATTTTCTGACTCCTTTTTCAAACACGAAGGGTCGAACCTACATGATGGTGACGAAGGAGGCAGGATGTGGCTTCAGGGGCAGCCATCTCCCCTCTAAGGGGTCCATGTGGGCTCATACGTGGGAACTGAGTATTAGCATGTGCCAAGCACGCCAGATCTCGGGTCACGGGTGAATGAGGTACGACTCTTATTTCAACTTTGCTGCCATTATTATCTCATGGTTCTGGAGTTCAGAAATCCACAATGGGTGGGTGGAGCTGTGTTTCCTCCTGGGGTGTCTAGAACGGAATGCATTTCCTGGCCTTTTCCAGCTTCTAGAGGAGGCCCCTATTCCTTGGCTCATGGCCCCACATCACTAGACCTCTATTTCATTACGTCTCTTTCACTCCCTCCTGCCCCCATATAAGGACCGTTGTAATTGCGGGGGCCCACCCAGATAACCGAGGGTCATTGCCCCATCTCAAAGTCCTTAATCACATCTGCAAAGTACCTTTTGCCATATAAAGTCACCTATTCACAGGTTTTGGAGGTGGGAACGTGGACATCTTGGGGGGGGGCACCCATTCTTCTGCCTTCTTTAATGACAACGGGACTAGGTCAACGCACTGACAAGGGCCAACGTGGGAGCTCAGAGGTGAGACACCTTGTGCAGTTTGAGAATCAGGATTTCGTCACCCGGAAAGCAAGAGTTTGAACCTGTTGTTCCCCAAGGCCTCAATCTTGAACATTCTGAGATCTACAAAAAGTAAATGTGTTTCCTGCTCTAGTATGTGGGGTTTGCTGAAGCGGAGGTATTCGTGTGAAGGCAACGTCTTTGCAAATTATAAACAGCAGAAAAAGCATCAACACATCAGGTCAGGCCCCTTCCTAAAGCGGCTTTACTCTTTCCTCACTGCCGGCCCCTGAGAGCGCCCCAGTGGGGGCCAGGGCCGCGGGAACCAAGAGCGTTTCCTCGAACAACTCAGAGGGACTTTGCATTGGCCCGGGGGCTTCGAAAAAGGAACAGCCAAGTGCTGCGAAAGAGCGAGGTCCACCCCGCCCCGACACACGGACGAGCTTCTTTTAAAGCGTGCTTTTCGAAGGTCGTCTTCCGTGCTTGGTCGGTGACTCACCACAGGGAGAAACGTTAGTCACATCAGGTTACACACGACAACAGCTAAAATGGGAAAAACTCTCCCTGAGTCAGCCCTGGAGCAGGGTGGCAAAGGCCCTTCCTGGGAGCAGGTGTGACCCTCACCCCTCAGCCAATGTCGAAGTCCCTCTGAAAGTGGCCCCTTGGACACCTGCGTGGAGTGGACAGGAGCTTCCAAAGGGGAAGCTGCCTCCTTCTCCTCCACCCCTCCCGAGGGAGCCCAGTGAAGGCTGGAGCATGGAGAAGCGGGTCCTACGCGGCCCGTGCCTTGGAGGGTGATTGGCACGGGCACCCCCTCCTTTGCCGGTGCTGGTGGGTTACAGCACACAGCCCACCGGAGCGACAGCCCCGGGCATCTGCCCGCTGCAGATTCCCTTTGTATTTTTAGTTCCAAGCCTTGACATCTCAACTCCCCGCGCCGTGGCTCGGGCGGCAGCCTGCCAAGCTCCCTGTGAAGTCGCCCGCCGCTGAGCTTCCTCCCTCTTCCTCCCGCAGTGAGTTAGCCGAGAGCAGATCATCCCGGAAGATGAGGATGTTGGTGCCACAGGAGTGGGTGGAGAGGGAGGCGAAGGCAGCCACCTCGGAAGCCGGCTCTGCAGGCGGATGTGGAGCCGTGGCCGCCTCTCCTGGGGAGAGTCGCGGGGCTTCTCCTTGTCTCCCCTTACGGCAACCGTACATGCAGACATGTATAGGACACACACGTACACGTGGTACACACACATGTGTATACACACGGCACACACACATACACATGTAGCACACACAGTACACATACACACGCAGTACACACATACACATACATGCATGTAGTAGCACATACATACATATACACATGCAATACATATACACATCTACTATGCACATACATACATGGCACACACATACACATGCCGTACACATGCATATACACATACATACATGGTACATGCATATTTATACAGTACACACATATATTAATACATACACGTACACACACGTAGTA
Organism: Avahi laniger; assembly: GCA_963575035.1. Taxonomy (NCBI): domain Eukaryota; kingdom Metazoa; phylum Chordata; class Mammalia; order Primates; family Indriidae; genus Avahi; species Avahi laniger. The sequence continues at coordinate 2,719 of CAUYSK010110932.1, forward strand.
CACACATATACACACAGTGCACACATAGATACACATGCAGTGCACACATATATACACAGTGCATACACATAGTACCTACACATACACACATAGTACACGCATAGACATGCATGCACATACACACAGACATGCTCATACAGACATACATGCACATTCACACATCTCTACCAGAGCTTCTGCACGGGGGCAGAAGATATCAGAGGCTCACCCTCGCTCCCTTAGCGCATCCAGAACAACTTTCTTGTTTCCTAATTTTTAAAAAATGTTTAAAACCCTTAATAGCATAAAGAAGATAAGGTCTCTGGAAAAGGAGCAAAAAACCTCAAGAAAGAAAAAAAGCAGGCTGACACGATGACAAAGAGGCGAAAAGAGAGAGCTGAAGTACGAAGACCATGGGAGGAAATACAGACAGAGCAGGAGAACACAGTCCACACAGGGTTTAGGGTAGAAATCAGCAGAATTTGCATCAGCGACATGGAAGAGAAACGTGAGAATCCTCCTAGGGGAAGATGCAAAGCCCAAGGTGAAAATGAGAGAGAGATCAGGGTAAATGCAGATAACAGGAAAAAAGATCAATTATTGCACATTTTAAGAAGAAACCGTAATTATATGGTTTTATGGTTATACGTTTTAATATAGATATTTGAAGAAAAAAATTTAAAACTTAATGAAGAACTAAGAGTTCGGGTCTAAAGGGGATACGGTGGCCTTGTTTTAGACACTGACATTGAGAATCAAGGCCAAGATCAGGAAAACAACTTGGTCAGGTCTGCAAGCCAGGCTGGGAGGCAGGTGCCTCCTCCGTTTCCTCATCTGTCTGTGTGCTTGCGGCGTGTAAGGAGAGCGAGATGTGGGAACAGCAGAGAGGGAAAGAATGAGAGGGACAAATCATTTTAAGGGTGGCAGCAGTCGCCATGGTTACTAACTAGAGACCCTGGCAGCAGGCAGGCCCGGCGTGCCTCCAGCAGCCTCCACCGGGCTCCCCTGGGTGCCACCGCCCACCGGCCGGGTAATCTTGAGCAGGTCACCCCGCTTCTCTGGTTCCCAGTTCGCTCGTACCTAAAATTCAGAGTGAGAGTAGTTGGACCTTTTTCACGATGTTCTTGCGAGGGTGCGATCAGCTAAGCCACGCAAAGCTCCTTCCAGAGTGGCAGGAACAGACTAAGTGCTCCAAAGTGTTAGCTGCCTTCACTGGTCTTAGGAAAGAGGGAGGGAGGGAGAGACAGAGAGGGAGAGATATGCAGGCAGAGGCTGGGTGTGAGTGGTCTTAGCATGCAAGACCTCGGAGTTTCAGGGAAGTCACATCCAGGCTTCTATTTTGCTGGGAGAGGAACATGAGACAAGGGTATTAACCAAGCTCTTCTAGGGGTGGATGTGAATTCTTTATCTGAGCATCCTGGGCCTTCAGCCAGGGGCTGTCATCTCTAGCCTGATATGGGGTCAACAAAGTGAAAGGCCACTGGAGCACATGTAGGCGGACTGGTCCCCCCTGGAAGCTCCCGATGGAGCACAGGTGCCACGGGCAAGGAGAGCAGTGGTGCCACTAGGCTTTGATGACTGAATCGGGGATAAGCTGACAACACGCGGTACTGAGGCCTGTCCCAGGGTCCCACAGACCCGGGGCCAGGCTTGTATCCTATGGTGGACAGAGACTTGAATCATATGCCTTTAAATACACAGCGATTAGTTGTTTTAGAGAATCACAGATGTTTTGAGCTGTGAAGAATGTTTGAGACGGAGTAGTTAAGCTCTGCCCTACCCCATATCCCAGAGGAGGGAAATGGGACCCAGCCCTGGAAATGACTTTTACATGCACGCACCTCTCCTTACTGGCTGGAAGCTAGAACCCGGGCAACCATATCATGCAATCGACTGGGAATTTGAGTTACAAAGCAAAGAACTTTATTTCCAGTGGGTCCATGGGTTCGTGCAGTCTTTCTGACAATCCTTGGATGCAGATAGAGCAGAGGTGATTATTCTTGTGTAAAAACAAAGAGTTAGTTCCCACAGCTAGTAAGTTACAGTGTTGGAACTGGAATCCATATCCCAGGACATCTAGACCAACATATTTTCTACTTAGAATAACTACTGCTTAGGGATTTCAGAGAGAAAATTCAATCTACTTTTCATTATGTTTATATAACATTACCCTTCAATAAGTTAATGATTCTTTGAAGAGTATAATCAAGAATGAATGAATTGATTGATAAATGAGTACTTGGATGCATAAATGAATGAATGGATAAATTCTGGAGGAGACAAAATAGGTATTTCTCATTAAAATTTCAATTGATCTATTAAAGGCAGGATTCCCTGGGTCCTCCCCTTCCAGCTGACCTACAAAGCAATGAGGAACTGTTATTGTAGAAATGTCGAATTATATCCACATTCTCCACTCACTCTTCTCATTTATCTTAGTCTCTTTAAGAGAAACTATCAAGGCTGAGCTGTCTAGGAACCTCCTCTCACCCTCTCATAATTATTATATGGGAAATTTGTAGAATTATATTATAGAATCTTTTTGTTGGAAGGAACCAAAGGGAAATTTTCTTCCAAAGATAAAAAAGGGAAGGTGGCTGGTATAATCCAAAAAGCTAGGACTTGAGAGTCTCTTGTTGTGTGCTCCTAGGCAGAGTTAAGAGTATTTACGAAAATGACGTGTAATTGTCATGATACCTCGCACAAAGAATGTATTTGGTAGATATTAATTGGAGGACTTATGTCCTTCTGAGCCATTAGAGCCAGGGCCCTTAGTTTCAAAACTTTGGTGTATGTCTTGTAAAAGAGTTCTGAAGTTCACCTGTGCACCTCTGTTCTTAACAATCTTTTGAACATCTTCTCCTCCACGAAGCCTTCTCTGATAGCTTCCTTCCCCTTTTCCAGACCCAATGGGTCACAGCCCACTCTGTGCCTGTTTGTAACCCTGTACATTCTTTAATATTAGTAATTGTGGTGTTTTCCAAAGATATCCACAAAGGCACCTCAGTAGCAAACACCTGAAACTGACTCTGGATGACTTTTGTGAAAAAGAGTTGATTGGGAAGGTCATGGAATAGCTCAAAAGTTAGAAGGAGGACTGAACAACCAGAGTTTGAGAGGACAGGAATTGGATCAGCTCCAGGGGACTCGGCAGCAGGAACCACCACGGATGGCATGCATCAACTTTCGACCATTTTCTTTCTCGTATCCACCCCATAGGTTATCTGAGCTTGGTGGGTCACCTGCTCTGTCCCTGACCAGAAGATGGCAGAATTCCTCAACTGACCTGACTACCCATCCAAATCCCCCACAGGAAACCCACTCTCTGTCTCCAGAAGGTGGGGACCGGCCAAGTGAGAGAGGTCGACCACGCACTCCACAGTGTGACTGTCGACATACATGCTTGTCCCCAGATCCACAAGAGCATGAACATCTTGGAAGGAGGAACTGTGTCTTCTCCAGATGCTCAGTGAATATAATTCGACATCTCAATGGGGTCCAGGTGACGTGAAGGGGACGGCCAAGGAAGACAGGTGGACTAGAAGCAAGTGCCCTTTGCAGGAGTCTTTGAGACATTCTTCACGGACACAGATCTGACACCCCCCAAAACACTCAAAAAGAGCACCCCCAAACCACATATCTCATCTCCCTCCAAATCCTTCTCCAAGGGAGATGTGGGCTTGTGATAACCCAATGCGACGCCTCCCTGTTTCCAGGAGGACTCTGACAAGCGATGAATGGATGTTAGGGTTTCCAGAACTACCAGAACGAGGTTTTCTTTCTTTTTTTTTTTTCCCTGCCGCTGAAAATTTATTTCTGGTAGTCATTAAAATTCTGCTCGTACCATTGGTAACAAACGACAGAGAGCACTAGGTACAGTATGTGGAGTGTATGTTTGTGAAAATGAGGGATGGATACCTTCCCACACTTTGGGATTTTATGAATGATTTACATCTGGTGCTAAAGTTCACAAATGAAACGTGGGGGAAGCAGATGCTCCATTTCTTGGCTGCGTCGTGCCTGCCCATACTGATGGGGAATGGAGAACGGTGAGGTCTCACAAATCAACAAAATCTATTTTTGTGTCTCTTCATCTCCATTCGGAGCATCCATATAACACCCAAACAAATGTGGTGAGATTAGTTCCTCAAGAAGCCCTTTATGTTTAGTAACAGTGTGGACATGTTAATAAAGAGAAGAGAGAAGTAAGAGTGGACTGACGGGGAAGAGGGAGCAGGAGGGATGGGGTGTGAGCAAAAGGAGCCAGGCTTCAGTGGGGCGAAGCTTCCAGGGACGCCTGTCTCTAAGAGCGGGAAAGGTGGGTGGTACCCAGCAGAGCAGATGAAGGGGGACCTGCTCTGGCCGTCCTGGGGCTGCCCGATTTGGAAAGAGAGTGGATCTGGGTGAATGGAGAGATACTGGATTGCAAATTAAATATAGCCGTCATCTGGAAAGGGACTTGAGTTGGATTGGAAAAATCACGGAAAGATAGCTGCAAAGAAGATGGGGTCTGATGTTTTTGTACTTTTCTGTCCTTTCTCGCTGTCCCTCTCTTTCTTCCTTTCCTCTTTCTTTTTTCTTTTCTTTCTCCCTGCCCCCCTCCCTTCCTTCCTTTCTTCCATGTGAAATTGGGTCTTATGTGAAACGTGGTGACTCCTACACAAGAAAGTAAGCTTTCTTCAGAGCTCTCTTGGGCCGGGCCTTGCGGAGTAATACACAGGATTGCTGCTCTTATCTTGGAATCCCTTCCCCAACCCTGGGTCCGATCCCTTGAGCTTCTCCACTGATTATAAAAAATCCATCTACCACCTGAAATTTGCACTTTACCATCTTTCATGTGTCTCCCATTGTTTCATGTCTTATTTAACCAAAAGAATTTCAAATTTCTTGAGGGTAGAAACTTTTAGGCAGATAATTTGTCTTTTCTTAAGGGCAGAGACTATTCTCTTTTGGTGTGGGGTTGCAAAACTCAGTCCTCTAAACGCTGAGTAGGGGACACTGCCTTGGCCCGGTTCCATTCCGTGCTGCCAGCGTGGTTGTCAAGCCTCGAGCATGAGAGAGGGAATGGACGAGGTGTTGTGACTATAAACTTGGTAAGATGGGGTCCCTCCCTGCAAAGGCCTCCCGCTTGGTGGGGGATGGGGCTATACCTAACGACAAGGGATCTAGAGTTATACCGCCTCAAGATTCAAAGCACATTGGGAGCCAAAATAGAGAGAGAGCAATTATTAATATTTCCAGGGAGCACAAGAGGCTTCATAGAGGGGGTACCTTTGAGCTGGGCCTGGAAGAAGATGCCTTTTGGGGCGTGTAGTAACTGGAAAGGCAGGAACAGACATTGGCCAAGAGGAGATACCTATTGCTTTCGCGTTTTTTTCCTTCCAGCCAGAAAAACCACATTCATTATAATGAAGCAATGACTTTGTAAATTAATTGCCTTGGGAATGGTAAGAGTTAAGATGCGCCTTACACTGTGTCTCACACACATCCAGCAAGGAGTTTATTCTTTCACACTTTCTAGCTGGTTGACTTTTACAAATGAAGCAATAAACACAACAATATTAAATATGCATCTATAATATTTCTTCACATTCATTTCCATTGCCATCACTCTCGACTACCTACTCAATCCTTTGTTGAGTTTTTTCCCCTTTGTATTTCAGCTTCTGTATGAACGAGACTTTTTGATTTATAGAGTCCCCTACACTTGTTTAAAAAAATGGGGAGATGAAAAAAAATAAACCACACAACAAATGAAAACCATTTCCAGCCCCGTACTGAGACTCTTGCTACGTTTCTATGAATGGAAGTTACTGGTTCGTGTTGAAGTCTCCATATTGTAAAGATCACAACCTTCTATAAGGAGCAGAGCGGGACACAATTTGTGCAATTTGCAACATATACCATTAACTATTGGATTAAGAAAATGTATCTGCTACATTAATAGATGAAATGTGATATTGTAATTTAACACCTAATTTTCTGACAATTCTCTAATACATAGACCACGTCCAATTTTCCTAAAAGAAAACCTCAGATTAAAAAAAAATATATATATATATGTATGTCATTTGCATTTTACTATAATTAGGTGACTCTTTTGTAGGGGAGTTTTTCTTGATACACTGAATACCCCACATCTTTTTTCACCAAGGAAGTTACTAAAAGCAGAAAAAAAGAGGTTCTGCAGTCTCCCTTAGTTACCATTCTGTTCAAAATATGTCCCCACCTAATATAACTTGCTATGTGTCATAAAATACAAAGGAAAGTACTTTTCATGCCAAATATCAGAGAAGTGCTCTCTTTTCTATACTGCACAAGTAACAGAAATGATGTGTTCATTTTAAATTCCATTCATGTAGGTTCTAATAAAAGCTATTATAAAATACAATTGTGTGGAGACAAAAAGAGAGATAATATCACTATAGCTCAATATAAAATTTAAGTAATTAAGACATGAAAACTATTACACAATTTACTACAAATGCAGCAAGAATAATAAAATGTTTAACCCTTTCCCTCCTGAGTCCTCTCTCGGTCGGTCCCTGTTCAACACCTAACGGGGAAACATGGGTATCTAAAAGGATGCACAGAGGTACTACAGGGCACGCTGTTTGGAGAATGCATAATGATGATCAGAAAAGGAAAATGGCCTGATTTTTCTTTTCTTTCAGGTAAGAGCGGTTCCATTTCTAGAATGATGTACTCTCTAGTGTGTGGCAAATTGATTTTATCTGGAGGAAACATGAAGTCACCTGTCCAGCCCATCAGCCCCATGGTGACCAGTAAGAGGCCATGATGACAAGTAGGTCCCCATGAGTCAGTGGACAGAGTCTGAGCTGGGGACAGACAGATCTGAGCCTGCCAGATTTGAGATATCAGGCAGCTCTGTTCGGATTCACTGTTCTCATCTGTTGAATGGGCATAATCGTATTTGCTTCTCCGGCTTCTTAGGGCGATGCTCTAATCAGACAGTGGGGGTATTAATCCTCTATAGTGAAGGCAATGGGATATTCAAGCTTCATAGTTAAAATTAAAACAGTACAAAGGGCTATGATTCTTTATTTTGGTTTTCCCTAAAGGGTGACATGTGTCTGTCTGAGCTCGCTGGGTGGCACCACGAGGACGTGCACACCGTGGGAAGGACTGTGCTATCTCTTTGTCCACCCTTTCCTCACTTTCCTGACTGTATTAAAGACAAAAGGGTCTATATGGTGTCAATAGGTCTCTATCGCTTTTCTAGCACTTACTAAATTTCACTTTTTAATAAAGAGGATGAGGTCTTGAGCTTGGAGCCTGCTTCAGGCAATGGTATCTAACGAGAATAAGATGATTTTGTCTTTCTAATTATATTTATTTTCATGATGATCTTCCATGAATGACAAGGATGTGGCTTCTCCTCTATGGCAGCGATATAAATTTTTCTTGTAAGATAAATGTATTTCAGATAAAATAAAAAAGAGGGAAGAGAGCAGAGTATCCCAAACGCTACAGCGCTGCCTGGCACAGGGGAGGTGCTCAAGAAATATTTGTTGAATAAGAAAAATGACTAATAGTCTGTAGATATGGAAAATAGCCCAGTGACTGAGGTAGGTAACTGCTTCCTACCATGCGTGAAGGACTGAATGCGCCGTCTCTACTGAGACAGGCAGCTCCCGGCTGCAGGATTCTGCTGTTCCTGGTACATTTGTTCATGGGGTTCATCCTGCCCCGTGTTTCTTCAAGCACTTACAACTCTTGTTCATGCTTTCTCCCCGCCCAGAAATGCCTTTATCTGCTTCTGCCTGTTACTTCCTCATTCCACGAGGTGCAGCCCTAAGATCTCCCAGGTGTTTGTATCTGGAAGTTGAGCTCCTGGGGGACCCCCACAAGGATGGAGCATCTAACACTAATTCCATGGGTGGGGAGCTTGCAGGGCCCTCCTGGGTCACTTGCCCCCTAATGGCAAAAGACAGAGCCTCCCCCTTATCTCAGGACCACCAAACACCTAAACATCCTCAGTTACCAAGATCTGCGTCTTGGGGGCAGCTCAAGAAGGGCAGAGACGAAGACGTTGAGGGTATGGCTAAGTGGAAGGAAGAGTGAGAGTAGCAGGGTCCAAATGCCATCCTTGGTGTCCAAAGTGGCAGCACAAACTCTCTGCTGTGGATGGGAGAGATTCAGTTGAGGAAAGGACTGAAACATGCTTGCTCTCCAAACTCTTTGCTCCTATGTCTGGCTGTGCTCAAACTCACCTGGAAAGAATATTTTGTTCCTGGAAATAAATTGAGAGATGGAGATTCCTCAAATTCCTTTGCTCTGAGGATGGGCAGAGACCCACAAATGCTACCCAACTGCCGCACTTTTCAGTTTTTATAAACGCTGCCCTTATGCTCCTCCTAATCTGCTGCCACCCGGGTGAGGCCAGGCCCTCAAGGGCCCACCCCCACCGCAGCCCAGGCCAGCCCCCACTCTGGGGGAAGCAGTGAACGGACACTATGCAATCAGTGGAAATCCACCCAACCTCCTACGAAAAGGACAAACATGTCAGATTGTCTTGCTGTGATGTCTTGTTTTATTTACAGAGTAGATTTGATTATTTGATTATTTTTCAAGAAAAGAAAAACTTATTCATTATAGACAATTGGGAAAAGTAAGAAGAAAAAGAAAACAAAATCCACTGATCTCACTACTTAAAGACAATGAATGCTTACCTGTTGGTGAGTATACGTCCAGGAATGGTTTCCAACGGTATTTGTATCAGAATAGATTAGATTGTGCTGCAATCCCAACAACAAATATCCCCAAACGTCAACCCTTTAAGTCAACATGAGTTTGCTTCTTATTTGTGCTCTGAGTCTGCCACAGGTCTGTGGAGGAATTCTAGCCCCGGTGACCACTGAGAAACGCAAGGTTGACAGAGCAAACCAACTTCAGTACCACAACTTGATGGTTGTGCTTGAAGGAAAAACGTTCTAGGAACTCTGACAATCAAAAGCTCCAACCCAGAAGTGACGGGCTGCGCTTGCGCTCTCAAGCCCTTGGCTGGACCTGATCACATGGCTCCACTCAACCGCAAGGGGCCAGGAAGTGCCACGTGGTCACTCACACAGGTACACAGAAGTGGGAGAACCATAAACACCTGGTGAACAACATGAACAACTGTACGTTACTACTGGAGAGGTCTTTCTCTGATTCCAAAGAAATTCATGTTGATGGTAGAGTATCTAAGAACTCTGAGAAACATGAAGAAAATAAAAATCACGTATAAACCCACCATGTACCTCTCACTCCTTGAGGTGTTGAGGGCTCTGTCCATTTTTTCTGTGCTTATGTAAAAATAAGGATTTTTTTTTGAAAAAAATTTGGATCATATTGTATGTCCAGCTTTGCAACCCACTACTCCTGCTTAATATATCACGAACAGTCTTTTGGAGTGTTAAATATTCCTGTACACCACACATAGTACTTTATTTTATGTATGACCATGATTACTTTTAACCGAGTACCTAATTACATGTAAGTATTTAAATTTTTTCCTATTTATATTTCGTGGTTATGTATGTGTGTGTATACATCCTGCTTGTTTTCACATATAATAATCATTCTCTGTATCATTATAAACTCTCTGTCCATAAAGTTTCTAATGAAGAATCTAGCATTTCCTTGTGCAAATGTCTCCCAGTACATTTAACCTTTTTGCCGTTGCGGTTGTTTCCAATTTTCTACCACCAAAAGCAATGTTTCGGTAGAATTTCATTTAAAGTATTTTTATATTTAGAATTTCTCAATGGGTTAGAGTCTGAGAAGTGATATTACCAAATCAAATCTTACAAACATTTTAAGGCACTTGATTAACATATTTAAAAGAAAACATGTTGGTTTTGAAGAATGAATAAATGAATGAATTAAATCACAAATGACTTGTCAGTCCCCGGGAATTGGCAATAAATGCCTGTAAAGGTCTTCTTCAGTAAGTCGTGTTCGAGAGGGTGGATGTTTTTAAAATACCAATATTTCATTTTGTCCCACAAGCATCCAGAGAGAGAGGGACGAAGAATGGAACTGATTTTCGGTTGCTAGCTCCGTGTCAGGTACAGTGTTAGAGACTTTCTATTTTCTAATTTAGTGACCACTACAATACTGTAGGGTGAATTTTTAAAATCTCCATTTTGCAGAATGAACTCTCCGAAATCTCACAGAGATGAAATTGGAATCCAACATGGTGAACTCAAGTTTATGTCCTTCCTTATGGGAAGGCAAGGGACCCCGTATTAACTTGCACCATAGAAAAAGCCCACAATTAAGTAATCAAATGTGTATCGTTGTGTGGTTACTTCAGGGAACAAGAGCGACCTGCTCCGGAATGGTCAGGTGGTGGGGGGCCGAGTCAGGCCGCGATGGCGGGGCACAGGGGAGAAGGCCTTATCGCCGGCGAAGACATGCTTCGACCACTCCCCCACTTTCTTACAGCTGCCCACAGGACATCCTATTCCAAACAATGAGCCAGTGCCCCCCACCCGGGCCCTGTCTCCCCTCCTGCCATATGACGGACCACAGCTCCACACCTTTCCGCCCCTTCCGCATCCACCAGAGGCGGCAGCACTATTTGCGGATGTCTCTCCTTATTTGTTGTTGTCGCTGCTCAGGCCAGTTTCTGGGGGAAGCTTCTCCACTGCCCAGGCCAAGCAGTGAGGTAGGAGACCCAGGACCACATCCCTGACCAGCTGGGAGACCTTGAGCAAATCATGTGGGGTCTCTGACTGTCACTTTTCTCCTTTGCAGAAAGGGAGTGATGTTGCTACCCTGCCTCCGCGAAATCATATAGAACACTTCGTAAATATAACATGCCCTGCAAACCTTACAAGTTTGAAGGTATTTCTTTGTTTACATTTTGATTAAGTGGTAAATTTGGAGTTAGTGATATAACTGATGTTTGTGGGTTTTTGCTTTTTGTTTTGCAAGTCACTGTTCTCCTTTCGACACACACCCATGTTCCCAGTTTTCTTCCTGCCTCCTTCGTCCACTCCTTGCTCTTTCAGGAACCAGCCTCTTGGCCGTGTCTGGGGAATCGCCCTCCTCTTCCTATTCGTTAAATTCAACGTCAACCCCGTGGCGTGCCATGGACTCCAATCTACAAGCCAGAGGACCCGACCTTTAATTCTTCACTCAAGTTCAAGCTGTGATTCCCCGCACTACAACCTACAGCCATAACTGAACTGCCCCCAGCCCTCCCCCGCCCCCAGCCCTCTTCCTGCCAGCTCTTCGGGGGTCTGAACTCGACGGCTCCTCACAGCGATGCAAGAGGAAAAGGTCATGGTTGACCACTGTGGATGAAGGTCAAGGCTTTGTAATGTAACAAGCTCTGCACTGCCGTTGAGTTGGAAGTTCTCGTTCTTTTTCAGATTGGAGAGAAATGAAGGTGAAACTTCATGATGAGAAAATCACTGCACTCGGGTGAGAAACTGGTATCAAAGTCCACCCTTCTGCTCTTCCTTCCCCCATCTCAGCCCTGGAGCTGTGCGTCCTTGGCCGAGCCCCTCACCTCGCTGGATCTTACCTGTTTCATGTGTAAAGTGGGGATATAAGTAAGCGGAACTGATAATTTCTTGAAGTGCCCTTTAAATACAGACTGTACACATATATAAACTCCTAGTTACAACAATAATTGTATCTCAAATTTATGGAGCGTGTAGCACAGGTACTAAAAAAGTACGTTTTTTTTGGTACATTATCTCAACAAACCCATAAGGTGATATATCAGCTAGGAACTCTGCTCAGCTGTTAGTAACTCAAAATAACAGTGGCTTAAATAATTTAAGTGTTATTTTTATTTTATATAACGTGAACTCCCCAGAGCTGCTATGGTGACTATGCATCGAATCAATGACGGAAAATCTTTCCAACTTTATGCTCTTGCCTCCCTTAGCTCATCACTTCCATCTTTAAGTCGCCTCATGATTGCCAGACAGCTGCTGTGCCCCGAACCATCATACCCACATTCTAAGCAGCAAAAGGGAAAAGAGGAGGAAAGGGGGCGAGCCTCCCGGACTAGTTGACTCCCTTTGAAAGTGTTCCCCAGCAACCCCATTGGATGATGTCCACCTAAATCTCCTCATCCATCCTTCTCTGCAAGACAGGCTGAGAAAAGTAGTATTTGGCTGAGCACATTGCTGTCCTCAGTAATGCCAGGGTTTATTTAGTAAGGATGAAGATGAAGGTGGATACTGGATAACTGACCAGTAGTCTCCGCCACAGTAAGGTACTACTACTATGTCAATTTTACAGATGAAGAAACTAAGTTAAGCAACTTGCGAAAGTCGTATAGCTAGAAAGTTCAAGTGTTAGAATTCGAAAGCAGACTGACTGCGGAGTTCCAGCTCCTAATTTGTGTACTCCATAAACCTGAGACAGTGGGTAGTCGAAAACTTCAGCCTGGAGTCCTCCCCTTCCCAGCTGCAGAATAGGATCAGAGAGCTTGCGCCGTGGGGTGTTAAGTGAGATAATGAATAGGGAGTGCCCGAGACCTTAACTGAACATAGCAGATGCTCAATAAGCAGAAGATACAGATTTCAAGTCCCGGCCACGTACTGTGCTGGTGCAAAAGTGTCCCACTTGCTAACACACCTCCCAAGGGACACGTAAACTGCTGAAGCCCAGGGAACACCTTGCCCGCTGTGCCCTGTAATCTGGACTGCCTCGTTAGACTGTGAACTTCCTCAAAGGAAGGGGCTTACCTGGCACGTGGTAAGGCCTGTGTCTCAGTTGGTTGATTCAACAAATACTTTTATTTCATTTTAGGCATTAAAATTACACGACTCTACCCTGAGTGTCACTTACGGGAACAAAGATGGAGCAAAGAGAGGCCCTGTGCCCAAGACCCACTGATGTATATATACATACGGGTGCATGCACAGGCCTGGGTGTACATGTGTGTGAGTACGTGTTCGAGCATGGTGCTGGAGAAAAGCAGCATGAGAAGAAGTGGGAATTCCAAATAGCATTCCAGTTCTCCCTGAAATTCTCAAAATACATCACTCAAGTCAAAGCATATTCAAATATTAATTAAGTGCATGAGGGAAAAACCATGAACAACACGTATGGTGTAAGTGCTAATTATGAAGACACACATTTATTTTATTTTGAGAAAAAAAGAGCCTTCCATAAAGCATTCCTAAAAGCATGAAGAAAAAGAAAATCGCACCATTTTGAGCTGTCCACAGGGCTCCAGGGAAAGCTACTTCTGGGGCACCCTCAACCTGGCTTCTGCATGGAGAGACGTATTGGTCTAAAATCTATAGCAGTGTTTCTACGTGTGTTTATTTACTCATGTATCATTACGTTTCCTAGAGCAGAAGCAACTGAAAGCAAGATTGTCGTTCTGGTCCCGATTTCTACCTTTTCTTTCTTTCTTTTTTTTTTTTATTGAGAGAGAGTCTCACTGTGTTGCCCGGGGTGAGTGCCGTGGCATCAGCTTAGCTCACAGCAACCTCAAACTCCTGGGCTCAAGCGATCTTACTGCCTCAGCCTCCCGAGTAGCTGGGACTACAGGCATGTGCCACCATGCCCGGCTAATTATTTTTTTCTATATATTTTTAGTTGTCCAATTAATTTCTTTTTATTTTTAGTAGAGACGGGGTCTCGCTCTTGCTCAGGCTGGTCTCGAACTCCTGAGCTCAAACAATCCGCCTGCCTCCGCCTCCCAGAGAGCTAGGATTACAGGCGTGAGCCACCGCGCCTGGCCAGTTAACTATTTTTATTGGGTGGAGAAAGTACTTATATCCTAGTGGGTGTGAAGTGATATCTCAGCATCATTTGTTCTTCTGGATCTTCATACTTCCAAATCTTTTGCATTGTGTGTGATTAAGTTACTAAGAATAACAGCAGGGCCAAACAGAACTGTCAATGAGTACAATGCCTGACACATATTACGTACTTAACAAATTTCTATCAGAATGGGCTGTGCGAGCTGGCTCACATCTACAATTCTAGCACTTTGGGAAGCCGAGGAGAGGATTACTTGAGCTCAGGAGTTCGAGACCAGCCTGAGCAAGAGTCAGACCCTGACTAAAAATAGAAAAAATTAGCCGGGCATGGTGGTGCACGCTTGTAGTCCCAGCTACTCAGGCGGTCAGGAGGCTGAGACAGGAGAAGCACTTGAGTCCGGGAGTTTGAGGTTGCTGTGAGCTAGGCTGATGCCACGGCACTGTAGCCCAGGCAACAGAGCCAGACTCTGTCTCAAAAAAAAAAAATCAAATATCTATAAAGAAACCTAAGTATCTCATTTTTTTCAATATCATCAAACCACTAAATGGCTTTGCTCAGCCATTTTATACAGGCACAGTGATCCAAAGACAAATACAGGACCTATTCTGAAGGTCCCACACAGTCCCTTGTGCTACTCTGAATAACTCATTACATAGCTTTTCTAATTCCTCCTCATTTAGTCGGCATTTCACAAAGACACTACAGAAACACAGGAGCGGGCTAAGTATCCACTCCATTTAGTCTCTCTGGGCCTTTGTTACCCCAGCTGGAAAGCCCAAGCAGCACTGTTTGAAGAATCATGGAGATAAAACCATAAAAGCAATTTGTAACTTATAAAGGACAAGACAGATGTGAGTTGCTCTTATGCTCTTATACTTTGAGTACCTTGAAAGCATAATCAAGTCTGACTAATTTTTGTAATCACAATAATTATCAGTTTTCAAAATTAAAAAGGGGTTCACTAATGGCTTCCTAAATAGAATTTTTATATATGTCTTCCTCTTCGCCCACCCAATAATAGTTCTAATACTTCATATTTATAGATTATAAATCCTCAACATTTACCAATAAGATGGTCTTTGATAAAAATCAAAACCTTTCTTAAAATTCAACTCTGAGTAAACCTTTGTTCTGTTTTATGTATCACATGGTCCTAACAAGAATCTCTGTCTGCCTGCAAGTAGACACTGTTGCTTGTCTTGTGTTCAGCATAATACAATGTTTGGCAAGTGGTAGGCATCTAATTAACACGCTACAAAGTTTATTTCTTTCTTGCTCCAAAAGTGAAAAGGGCTTCATAAAACTCTAGAGCTTTGAGGAAAAGTTGGCGAAATCACCCTAAACATATAAAACCGTGGTGATATTACTATGAGCGATGTGATAATAGATCACTCCTTGTGTTATAAAAGAATTAACACAGAAACTTGTTTTGTCCATAATTTTAGCCTGATGTAATCCTAAATTTGGTGTGATCTGTATCGAATGGACCTGAGTCAAGGACAAAATTTCCTTGATGAATAGACTTTATTGAGTTAATCACAAAGGGAGTAAATATGTACGACTCAGTATCAGGGCTTATCTTCTGGACATTCAAGGGCAGACTTCCCATGACCACTTCACTCCATGGTTCACCTCTCTCCAAAGTTGAACCATAACAGAAGTATTAGGTATTTTCAAAACAGCTTATAAAATTGATAGAATTGCTTGGTTAAAGGTAATTTTAAAGGTTAAAGGTCATCATTCAAATTTATTTTCAACACATATTACAATTTGTGTTTTTCTTAGAAACCCTCAACACAAGATTAGCCCTTCATGTGTTTTTCTTCCCCAACTCACACACTAGGTGACATTTACAATCACAAATTTATTCTGCCAAGGTATAGAATAAATAAGTGCATTCACGGCCGGGCACGGTGGCTCACGCCTGTAATCCTACCTCTCTGGGAGGCCGAGGCGGGCGGATTGTTTGAGCTCAGGAGTTCGAAACCAGCCCGAGCAAGAGCGAGACCCCATCTCTACTAAAATTAGAAAGAAATTAATTGGACAACTAAAAATATACAGAAAAAATTAGCTGGGCATGGTGGCGCATGCCTGTAGTCCCAGCTACTCGGGAGGCTGAGGCAGTAGGATTGCTTGAGCCCAGGAGTG
>CAUYSK010110934.1:0-37780 GCA_963575035.1 Avahi laniger
CTTTTATAAGAACAATTACCAAAATAGGCACAGATGGCACTTACCTACAAATGATACAAGCCATATATGACAAACCCACAGCCAACACCATACTGAATGGAGAACAACTGAAAGCATTCCCACTTAGAATGGAATCAGACAAAGTTGCCCTTTATCACCACTTCTATTCAACATAGTGCTGGAAGTCCTAGCCAGAGCAACCAGATAAGAGAAAAAAATCAAAGGCATCCAAATGGGGGAAGAAGAGGTCAAACTATCGCTCTTTGCTGATGATATGATCTTATATCTAGAAAACCCCAAAGATTTGGGGTTTGAGACTACTGGAATTGATAAACAAATTCAGCAAAGTTTCCAGTTACAAAATCAATGTACAGAAATCAGTAGCATTCCTATATGCCAACAACAGTCAAACTGAGAACCAAATCAAAGACTGAATACCCCTTACAATAGCAACAAAGAAAGTAAAATATCTAACAATATATTTAACTAAGGAGGTAAAAGATCTCTACAGGGAGAATTAAAGAAACACTGAGGAAGGAAATAAACAGGTGGAAAACCATACCATGCTCATGGGTAGGCAGAATTAACATTGTTAAAATGTCTATACTACCTAAAGTGATCTACAGATTCAATGCAATCCCTATTAAAATACAAACATCATTTTTCACAGATCTAGAAAAAATATATCTACACTTCATATGGAACCAGAGAAGACCCTGTATATCAAAAGGAACCTTAAGCAAAAAGAACAAATTAGGAGCCATCAATTTATCAGACTTCAAGCTATACTACGAGGCTATAGTAACCAAAACAGCATGGTACTGGCACAAGAACAGAGACATAGACCAATGAATCAGAGCAGAGAACCCAGCTATAAAACCATCCTCATGTTGCCATCTGACCTTTGACAAAGCACACAAAAACATACACTGGGGGAAAGAATCCCTATTCAATAAGTGGTGCTGGGAAAATTGGAGAGCCACACGTAGAATACTGAAACAGGATTCACACCTTTTACCACTCATAAAAAACAACACACAATGAATAACAGACTTAAACCTAAGGCAATAAACCATAAGTATTCCAGAAGAAAATGTTGGAAAAACTCTTCTAGACATCGGCCTAGGCAAAGAATTTATTAATATGAAGAAGACACCAACAGCAACCACAGTAACAACAAAAATAAATAAATGGGACCTGATCAAATTAAAAATTTCCTGCACAGCCAAGGAAACAATAATTACAGCAAATAGACAACCTACAGAATGGGAGAAAATATTTGCATGCTATATATCCAATAAAGGGCCGATAACTAGAATCTATACAGAACTCAAGTAAATCAACAAGAAAAAAACAAACGACCCCATTAAAAAATGGGCAAAAGACATGAACAGAAACTTTTCAAAAGAAGATGGACTAATGGCCAACAAACATATGAAAAAAATGCTCAACATCTCTCTCATCAGAGAAATGCAAATCAAAACCACAATGAGATATCACTTAACTTCAGTGAGAATATTTTTGATCAAAAAGTCCCAAAACAACAAATGTTGGCAGGGATGCAGGGACATAGGAACACTCATACACTGCTGGTGGGACTGCAAACTAGTACAACCTCTATGGAAAGTAGTATGGAGATATCTCAAAGAACTAAAAGTAGAAATACTGTTTGATCCAGAAATCCCAGTAGTGGGTATTTACCCAAAGGAAAAAAAAGAATTCTGTAAAAAAGACACCTGCACTAGAATGTTTATAGCAGCACAGTTCACAATTGCAAAGATGCGGAAATAACCCAAGTGCCTATCAATACATAAGTGGATTAATAAAATGTGGTATACATATATCATGGAGTACTACTCAACCATAAAAAAATGGTGAACTAATATCTCTTCCATTAACCTGGATGGAACTGGAGACCATTCTCCTAAGTGAAGTATCATAAGAATGAAAAAACAAACACCACATGTATTCACTGTTAAATTGCAACTAATAGATCAACACTTATGTGCACATATGGGAATGACATTCATTGGAAATCAAGCGGACGGGAGGAGGAGGAGATGGGTAAGTTCACACCTAACAGGTATAATGGATGCTATCTGGGGATGGGCATACTTGTAACTTTGACTCAAACGGTACAAAAGCAATTTATGTAACCAAAATGTTTGTGCCCCTGTAATATTCTGAAATGTAAAAAGGGAGAGGAGAAATGCATAACAACAGAACCCACAGAATAACATAAATATACATGGGCCAATACTGATATGAATAAATAATAAGGAAAAAGTGACAGTTCTTCCTTACAGAAGAATTCCAATTAATAGCAGCAGAGAGAATACGGGAATAAAGTCCCCATTAGAACATCACAGTAACTGCTGCAGACAGGATCAATGATGGATCCTGGAATTAGCGAGAGAAACTTTGAGGAGAAATGGGATGTTTGCATCATCTCAAAATATCTAAGACATTTATTAATTACAAAGAGAACAATAGTAACATTCAGTGGAGAATCCCAGCAGACACCGCTTCAACTAGGTGATCCCTGTAACCACCACCAGTAGTAAGACTTACTGACATCGGGTGCCCCCTGAAGGGATAAATTGAAAAGAACATATTGCTTCTAATAGATTTTTTCCAAAAATGCTCAATCTTTACTCAATCATGAGAAAATACAACATCCAGCTTGAGGGACATTCTACAAAGTAACTCTTCAAAGTTGTCAGGATAGTGAAAGACAGGTAAAGATGAGGAACTGGCACAGGTCGGTGGAAACAAAGGAGACGTGACAACTAAGTGCAATATGGGACCCTGGATTAGCTCCTGGAACAAAGGACATTAATAGAAAAATGCTGAAACCTGAATAAAGTCCATCATTGAGTTAACAGCACTGTATCAATGTTAATTTCTTAGTTTGAATAACTGTATGCAAGTTGTTAATTAACATTAAAGGAAGCTGGGTGAAGTGTATACAAGAACTCTCTGTGCTAATTTTATAACTTTCCTGCAAGTCTAACTTATTGCAAAATGAAAAGGTTTAAAATTTCCTTTAAGAGAGATTTAGCTATTTTATGTGTGCGTGAGCATGTGTACGCACTCTTTCTAGCATATATATATATATATATATAATGTATATATAGTATATGGAGCATAAATAGTATATATAGTGTATATTGTGTGTATGTAGTATATATAGTACATGTAGGGTATATGTAGTGCACACATTGTGTATATTTAGTGTATATATTATATATATAGTATATATAGGGCATATATAGTATAATAGTCTATATAGGGGATAATGACATATGTAGCAGTAAAATGTAATTTTAAAATAGCGCGAGGGATAGAAGGGAGAAAATGGAACTATACTGTTATATAGCTCTTACGTTATAAATGAAGAGACATAAAATTCTTTGAAGGTAGATTGTGGAAGGTTAAAGATGCATATTTTAAAACCTAAAGCAACCACCAAAAATGAAAAACCAAAATACAATGAACATGCACCTAATAAGACATGAGTGGAAATAAAATGAAATCATTAAAAAACTTAATAACTCCAAAAAGGCAGGAAAAAATGCTTTTAAAATGACACAAAGACAAAAATGAACAGAAAAAGAAATAGCAAGATGGTAGACTTAAACCCAATTCAACTATATTGGTAATTGCATTAACTGTAATTCTAAACAGTCCAATAAAAAGCAACCGAAACGATATACTTTCTATTAAAACCCTACTTTAAAATAAGACACATATATTAAAAGTAAAAATATGTATAAAGAAATAACATACAAACTCGAATCATGAGAGAGCTGAAGTGGCTTTATTAACAAGAGACAAAGCAGACTTTGGAATAAGGAATCGTACCAGATGAACAGGGGCATTTCATAATCAGAATGGGGCCAATTTGTTAAAAACACAACCCTAAATATGGATGCAGTGAATGACAGAATTTCAAAGCCCATGAAATTAGAAAATATTTTGAAATTAACAAAAATAAAAACACATGTCTAAATTTGCGTAATGGTGCTAAAGTCATGCTTAAAGGGAAATTTGTAGCTTTAAGTACTTATATCAGAAATGAAGAATAGTCCAAATATGCACACCCTTTACCTTAGGAAGAGGCCATTACCCTAGAAAGCCAGAAAAATAAGAGCAAACTCAACTCAAAATTAGTAAAAGGAAGAAAATAATAAAGAACAGAGATCCATGAAATAAAAAATGAATAATAACGTCAATGAAAACAAAAGTGGATAATCTTTAAAAAATCAAAGTTAGACTAGTTAGACTCTTAAAGAGAAAAGAGGTCATATGGACATTAAAAATAATAAGAGAATATTATAAATGACTTTGGGCCAATAATTTTGAAAAGTAACAAGAAACAGAGAAATTCCTTGAAAGACACTCATTACTGGAATTCACTCAAAAAGAAATGGAAAATCTGAAAATTCCTATATCTTCTCTAATTTTATGCTTTAAACTAATATACGGTAACATTGACCTTTTTTGATATATAGTTCTTTACATCCTTTAAAAACACTGAATTCATAATTTAGAATATTCCCAACATTTTAGGCCCAGATGGACTTACTGGTGAATTCCAATAAACTTAAGGAAAAAAAAATACTAGTCCTATAATAGTCTTTCAGAAAATAGGGAAGGAGAAAATAATTTCCAACTAATTCTTTTGAAGCCAACATTACCCTGATACAAACAAAACAACAGATGAAAACAGTATAAGAAAACTCTGAACTACAAAACATTGAAAGAAATTAAAGAAAAGCCAAATAAATGGAAGGACATTCAATGTTCATGATATTATTAAGATGGCAATACTCCCCAAACTGATCTGCATATTTAATGCAGATTAAAATTAAATCTATTTTAACCTATTAAAATTCCCTCTTCCTTTTTGCAAAAATTCATAATCCTAAAATTTGTATGGAAATACAAGGCGCTGAGAATAGCCAAACAATCCTGAAAAAGAATAACAAAGTTGGAAGACTCACATTTTCCGATTTTAAAACTTTCTACAAATCAATTGACAAGCTAATTCTAAAATTCATACTTTCTTTTTCTTTTTAAAATTATTTTTAGAGATGGGGTCTCTCTGACAGCCAAACTAGAGTGCAGTGAGTATTCACAGGTGTGATCATAGCTCATTGTTGCCTCAAACTCCTGGGCTTAAGTGATCCTCCTGCCTCAGCCTCCTTAGTTGCAGGGACTGCAGGTGCACACCACCACACCTGGCTAATTTTTCTTATTTTTTGTAGAGATGGAGTCTTGCTGTATTGCCCAGGCTGATCTTGAACTCCTGGCCTCCAGCGATCCTCCTGCCTTGGCCTTCCAAATGCTGGGATTACATGTGTGAGCCACGACACCTGGCCTATATTTTCTACAGTAATTAAGAAAGGGTGGTATCGGCATAAGGATAGACATATAGGCAAATAGAATAGAGTTGATAGCCTAACATTATGCCACAAGAAACTGGAAAAAGAACAAAATAAACCCAGGCTTAGCAGAAGAAAGGAAATAATAAAAACCAAACAGAAATAGAGAATAGAAATCTACAGGAAAAAAAAATCAAGAAAACTAAGAGTTGGTTTAAAAAAAATAAACAAAAATCAACAAACTCTTAGCTAGACTAAGAAAAAAAGAGAGAAGACAAATAAATAAAATCAGAAAGGAAAGTGGAGTTATTACAAGGGATACCTCAAAAATAAAAAGGATTATAAGAGATTATAATGAACAACTATATGCCACCAAATTGGATAATGTAGAGGAAATGAATAAATTCCTAGAGAAATACAACCTACCAAGATTAAATCAGGAAGAAATAGAAAGCCTGAACAGACCAATAACAAATAAGAGATTGATGCAGTAATCAAAAACCTCCAAAGACAAGTTCAGACCAGAGTCCTTCATGGCTGCATTCTACCAAACATTCAAAGAAAATAATATTAATACCAATTCCTAAACTCTTCCAAAACATGAAACTAGCGGGAATGCTCAGGAACACATTTTATGAAGCTACCTTGATACTAAACTTAGACAAAGACACCACAAGAAAAGCAAATTATAGGCCAATATCTCTGATAAACATAAATGCAAAAATCCTCAAATACTAGCAAAGAAAATTCAACAACATATCAAAAAGATTCCATGACTAAGTGGAATTCATCCCTAGCACACCAGACTGCTTTAACATATGTAAATCAATCAATGTGATATATCACATGAACAGAATAAAAGGTATTAATAAAACCACACAACCATCTCAACTGATACAGGAAAAGCATTTGGCAAAGTTCAACATGGCTTCATAATAAAAACTCTCAACAATTAGATATAGAAGGAAATTTCCTCAATATAATAAAGGTCATTTACAAAAAGCCCACAGCTAACATCATAATCAACAAGGAAAAACTGAAAGCTTTTACTCTAAGATGCAATATAATAAGGCAAGTATGCCCATTCTTACCACTTCTGTTCAACATAGTTCTGAAGTACCAGCAAAAGCAATCAGACAAGAAAAAGAAGTAAAAGGCATACAAGTTGGAAAGGAAAAAGTAAAATTATCCCTATTTGTAGATGACATAATCCTATATGTAGGAAAACTCTAACAATTCCACAAGACAACTGTTAAAACTAATAAATGAATTAAGTAAAGTTACAAGATACAAAATCAATGTGCAAAAATTATTTGTATTTCTGTACACCAATAACGATCTATCCAAAAAATCACTCAAGAAAAAAATCCATTTATGGGTTTTGTGACAACATCAAAAAGAATAAGATACTTAAGAATCGATTTAACCAAGGAGGTGAAAGAGGTGTACACTGAAAACTGTTATACAAAGCTCTGATGAAAGAAACTAAAGAATACACAATTAAATGGAAAGATATCCTATTTTCATGGATTAGAAGAATATTGTTAAAACATCCCCTCTATTCAAAGCAATATACACATTCAGTGCAGTCCCTCTCAAAATTCCAATGACATTCTTTATAGAAATGGAACACAAATTCTAAAGTTTATATGGAACCACAAAAGACCTTGAAAAGCCAAGGTAATTTTGAGAAACAAAAGCAAAGTTGGAAGCATAACACTTTCTGATTTCAAATTATATTACAAAGCTAGTAATCAAAACAGTATGGTACTAGCATAAAAACAGACACATTGTGGGCCAGGCAGAGAGGCCTGTGCCTGTGAGCCTAACACTTTGGGAGGCTGAGGCTGGAGGATCGCTTGAGGCTACGAGTTCGAGATCAGCCTGAGCAACATAGCAAGACCCCATCTCTACAAAAAATGGAAAAATTAGCCAAATGTGATGGCACATGCCTGTAATCCCAGCTACTCATGAAGCTGAGGCAGGAACATTGCTTGAGGCCAAGAGTTTGAAGTTGTAGTAAGCTGTGATAATGCCACTGCACTCTAGCCCAGACAATAGAGTAAGACTTTGTCTTTTCAAAGGGGGAAAAAAAGGGAGGGAACAATGGAACAGGAAAGAGTCCAGAAATAAATCCAAATATATATGTTCAAGTAATTTTCAGCAAAGGCAATGAAAAGACACAATAGGGAAGGATTGCCTCCTCAATAAATAGTATTAGGAAAACTAAATATCCACATACAAAAAAAAAATGAAATTGGATCCTTTTTTACACCACACACAAAAATCTACTCAAAATGAATAGAAGACCTTAACATAAGACCTGAAACCACAAAACTTCTAGAAGAAAACATAGGGGGAAATCTTCTTGACATTGCCTTGGCAAAGATGTTTTACATATCACACTAAAAACTCGGGCTTCAAAACCAAAAATAAATAAATGGGACTACATCAAACTAAAAACTTCTGTACAGCATAGGAAACAATTAACAAAATGAAAAGGCTGTCTATAAATTAGAAGAAAATATTGGCGAACTATATATCTGATAAGGGTTTAACATCCAAAATATATAAAGAACTCACATGACTCAATAGCAAAACGAAAACAAAAACAAATGAACCCAATTTAAAAATAGGCAAAAGACCTGAACACACATTTCACCAAATAAAACACAAAAATGGTCAGCAGGTATATGCAAAGATATTTAACATCACTAATCATCAGGGAAATGCAAATCAAAACCACTGTAAGATATCACCTTGTATTAATATCTGTTAGCCTGGCTAATACCAAAAAGACAAGTGATAAGTGTTGGCAAGAGTATGGAGAAAAGGGAACTCTTGTACACTGTCGGTGGGAAGGTAGATCGGCGCAGCCATTATGGAAAACAGTATGGAGGCCCCTAAAGAAATTAAAAATAAAACTTGCACGTGACCCAGCAATCCTTCTTATGGGCAAATATCCAAAAGAAATGAAACCACCACCTCACGAAGACATCTGCACAGTCACGTCCACTGCAGCATTATTCGCAATAGCTAAGACATGGAAACGACCTAAATGTCCATCAGATGAACGGATAAAGAAACTGTGGGATGTACGTAAAATGGAACACGATTCAGCCTCATACGAGGAGGCAGATCCTGCCATTTGCTGCAACACGGGTGAACCTGCAGGACATCGTGCTGAGTGAAATAAGGCAGACAGAAAAATACTGCATGGTCTCACTTATTTTTAGTAAAAGGTGAAAGATTTATACTGTCTGAAGAGAAACCGGAGCATGATGATCTCATGTATTTTTCATGCAAAAAATACTGCATAATCTCATGTGATATGATGACTACATTAATTTTCTTGACTATAATAACCATTTTACTGTGTATATCAAAATATCACACAGTACATCTATAAATATATACAATAAAAAATATAAGTTCAGGAACAAATTTGGAAAGCTTCCATTACCTGATTTTAAGACTTACTATAAAGCTACAGTAACTAATACAATGTAGCACTGACATAAAGACAATCAAATATATCAGCGGAATAGAACGGATAATCCAGACGCAGGCTCACGCATACATGGATTTTGGCAAAGCAATTTAATTGGTAGAAGCAAGCATTATTTTCAAGAAATAATGCTAGACAATTTTCTAAAACAGTACTGGAACAACTGGATATTGATATATGGGGAGGATGCAACTCGACTCTTACCCCACACGATACATAAAAATTAATTTGAAATAGATGATAGGGTCAAGACTCACTCTTACCCACATCAATAACCGGCTGTCTCAGCTCTTCCTCCTTTTTCATTCCACACATCCTAGGACGGGGGAGGAGCAAGCGGAACCCGCCTACATCGCTGGTACAAGTGCAGAATGGTGAAACCACTTCGGAAAACTACTTGGCATTTTCTTGAAAACATCGGACATGTATCTATCCAGGAAACGCGATTCTTCTCTGTTACCCAAACGAATAAAAATATACGTCTACTAAAAAACTCTCGTTCAAGAATGTTTGCCTCAACTTCATTCCCAATAGCCTCAAACTGGGGTATTTTTATACAAGGAAAACACTACTCGACGGTTGGAAGAGTGAACCGTGATGCTCCCGGCAACACGGAGGCGTCTCCTCGTGAGGGCCGGAGACCAGACGCCAACGCTATACGCGGGTGAGTTCACTGAGCCCACGCTCACCCACGCGACAGAAGAACAGCTGCCTATCAGAGGAGGGGGGCTGAGTGGAGGGGGCACAGGTGACTTTCTGCACTAAAGGAGTGCTCTGGGCATCGGCCGCAGGTGTACAACATGCCACAATTCATCGGGTTACACACTTGAGCTACGTACATTTCACTGCAGGTAAATTTAGCCTCAGATTAAAATACATATATGCATCATGCTGACTGCCGTGTGGGGAACAGACCGTTACGTGCTGGAGGGGTGTGAGAGGAGCACAGGCTGCCGCGGTCACCAGGGCAGAGAGGGCAGTGACCTGGACCCGTGCAGCCGCAGCGGAGGCCGAGACAGATTTGGAACAACAGACTCCTCTAGAACAACTTCTCTTAGGGCGACGGTCATCATAAATCTCCTTTCACTCCTATGGCATGTACCACTGGCCCATTATATTAATTCCGCCAACATTACTGAATCCTGCCTCCATGCCAGATACCTAATCATTTTTCTGCTGCTCAGAGTTCTGTTTTTATGTGTTGGGATCCTGTCTACATTCCAAACCGGCCTCTATCGCTTATGAGTTGTGCAATCGTGGGTGGGTTTAGTAATTTTCCAGAGGCTCAGCACTCTTCTTTTGTAACTGGAGATAATAATTATATTTAACCTAAAGGCTTGTTACAGTATTCAACATAGATAAAATCATGCTTATTCTTGGGTTTAAATAGGACAGCAATGGCAAAGGGGCAAGTCCAGTACGTGACACGCAATAGGTAGTGAAGAAGTGATAGACGCTTTCCTTCTGCCCCAGTCTCCCTGACTAGCTGGCGAGCTCCCCAGGGGCAGGGGCCATTGCTGCTTCTCCTCTCGTCTTCCCACTGGCATAGTGGACCACGCCACAGGTGTGCTGCAGGTACAAAATGGACATCTGCTTTAGTTTTTGGTCGACAATATCATAAGGTAAGATGCTTTGACGAGTGGGTTCTAGGCACAAATTTGTTCAGCTGAGAAACACAGACAGAGCCCACGAGATTTTAGGGAACACGGGTTTGCCCTAATTAGAACCCAACAAAAGTCAAAATTTCAAATAAACTCAGATTTTGGGGGGGCTCAGTTCAACTTTGTGGTTGAGAAGTTTCCAAAAAATATGATTCTAAATAAAAGCACAAGGGAAAAGCTTACTTAGGAAAAAAAGCTAATAAAGACTATCAACTAAAACAGTGCTTTGTGAAGCAATATTATGATGCATTAAAAGCAAAAAAGAAAAAGAGAGAGAGAAACATATGGATTAGATTCCCTGGAAATATATCAAGTTTTAAAATAAAATGTAGGGAAATGGTGCTCAGGAGAATGTGGAGGCTTTGTTCAACTCAAAACACAAACCATTTTCTGAGTTTATTAAGAAATTCGCATACTCGTGACGAGCCCAGACAGTGCTCCCTATCTTTTGGCCAAGTGGTAACAGACCATTAGTCCTCAAAAGCTAATCAATACATCATGCCTCAGAATCAAACACATTTGGATGTGATGGACACATTTTGTGAAAACATCAGATTTAAGGGGGAAATTCAAGCAAACTCATCAGATGGGCTTCCATTGGCTTGTAAAGGAAGATGACATAGGGCTTCCGGTCAAAGATGGGGAATTAAACAAATGTATATTTACATCTACTCCCTCCAGAAATACCACTTAATTGACAATAAATAAAAAGTGTGTTATTGTATAATCCCCATGGACGAAGAGGACCAGAAAGAATACAATAGCAAGAACATTTTGGAAGCTGGACAAGTGGTAACCAACTTACGGGATCTGAACACCTTAGTCCTAAATCAATAGTAATGAAAGCCAAAAATCAGCTGGTCAGGAATTGGCAACATTATCTGTGGAAGTGAGGACAAACGTGCATCTAAAAAGATGATGATTGGTATAAAATCTGTTTAAGAAACTACCAAATCTTCAGATACTCATCCTCATTCCAGACAGTGAGGTGACAGCCTCTTCACCACCCCAACAGAAAACCCAAAGATTATCTTCTAGAGAGGACAAAATAGTCTTGAGATCACCAACCGCAGCTGCTGGTGGAAGTATCAGAATAGAAATAGAAAGATTGAGTGAAACTTTGCATACTGTTACGGACTGAACTGTTTCCCCCAGCCCACCAAAATTCCTATGTTGAAGCCCTACCCCCCTAAGTGACTATATTTAAAAATAGGACTTTTTAAATGAGTAATTAAGATTAAAGAAGTCATAAGGGCAGGACCCTCATCTGATGGGACTAATAAAAGAAGAGAAAGAGACACCAGAGTGCAAGTGTTCTCTCTCTGCTGGGCACGCACAGAGGAAGGGCCATGGGAGGACACGGTGAGAAGGCTGCCGTCTACAAGCCAGGAAGGGAGGCCTTACCAGAAACCAACTCCGCTAACACCTTCATCATAGACTTACAGCCTCCAAAACTGTGAAAAAATAGATTTCTGTTGTTTAAGTCTGTGGTATTTTGTTATGGCAGCCCAAGAGGACTAATACACATAACGAATAAAGAGATGTTTAGTCTTCTGCCCCTACTAAGCTCCCAGAATGCTGGTACTCAGACATATTACATATCCTCCAGGCAGGAAGACTGGAGAAGATTTCTGTCAGCAATCTGATTAGTCTAAGAGAAAAGATCAAAAAGACATGAAACCAAGGATTTCCTGTGAAAATGGCCCAGCTAGACTATGCTACATGAAGTTTATAGTTCAGACAGCCCCACTCAAGAACACAAAGCTTTCAAGTCAGCTCTTTAGTTCTCCTACCCTTAAATGTAAGCAACAATCAAGAACCACAAGGCATTTGAAGAAAGTATCCGATAGGAAATAGGGAATCCAAAAGAAGTAAGGAGGAGAAAAACTTCAGTAAAAGTATCATTAATACTAGAAAGGAGATTGTATCTATTAAACAAAAACAAGCTGCTACTTTTAAAAGAAACATTTAGAAAACAGAAAAAAAAACTCTTGGAAAATTTTTTAAATGATGGTAGAAACAAATACAATAAAAAACTTCAAAGATAAAGAAATGGCTTGGAAAATAGATAAAAAGATGAAAAACAGAAAAATAAGAATATGGGAGAAATAGTTGAGCAGATCCAACATCCAAATAATAGGAGTTCAGGGTGAGGAAGAGAGTGGGACATACAATAAAAATGAGAGAGAAAATCATCAAGGAATTATTTCTTAGCCTTTTGGCTAAAATCAAATGTAAAATCATCAAGGAAGTAATTTTCACAACTAATAATCACAATTGAAGGATATGAGTTTCCAGATTGAAAAGACCCACCAAGTGGTCTTTTCACACAACGAACAAAAATAGATCCACATCAAGGAATCTTATAAAATTGCAAAATTACAGGGACAAACAACAGCTCCTATAGCAGAGAGGGAGAAACAGACTTTATACAATGGCCTCTGTAGCAACACTGGCAGCTTGAAGACAAAGGCATAAGTTCATCACTGTTCTGAGAAAAAAGCACCTCCAATCCCTAATTTTATACCCAGCCAAACTATTAATTAAACATGTGAATAAAATAAATACATTTTCAGACATGCACAGTCTCAAAAAAATTGTTTGCTTCTTTTAATGAATAGAAAAATGTGTTTCCCAAAATGAAGAGGTAACCCAAGAAAGAGGAGGATGTGGAATTAAGGAAACAAGATCTAGCAGAAAAGGCATCCAGGAGAATTGCTAAGATGTTAATGAAGAGCGATGCCCAAACCACAGCTGTAAAGCAGATCTAGGAAGCACCCAACCCAGTCCAGAATGTTCCAGGAAAGATTTCCTCAAGAAGATGAAATTGGCAGAACAAGAATTGTGAATACAATTTTGAGACAAATTTTATTCAACTGGGGGAAGAGTTTGGCATTGAATTAGTGACATATCCATAAAGAACTAAGCAGAGAGGGAAAAAGATTAACCCCGGGGGGAAATGTTGATCAGGAACACACAATTCGCCACAGCTTAACTGTGAATGGTGTTTTCAGGGTCAAAATAATATAATCACTAAATATCGATCTAATAAAATTACACTGTAGCTATTTTGCAAAGATAGGAGAGGGGAAGTGTGGGTGTTGACCGATGGTGAAGAAAAACACCTTACCCAGTGAGAAGTCAATAGACAACGCTGAAAATGGAAAATTCAAGTAGTGTAAACATAAGCACATTATTTAGAGATACAGAGATAAATACCAAAAGAATCAACTAAATTACTAAAAGTAGATGCCTCTGGAAAGTAGAAAATGGGGAGGGGCAGAGGGAGAAGTCCAGGACTCTGCATGTGCGCGTGCATGCCATGCATGTTTGCTACAAACCTTCTAGAACTATTTGCCTCTCTGAACTGTGTGCAAAGGTAACTTAAAATAAAAAGAAAAACTAATAAAAACTGTAAGTGGATGAAAGAGGAGGAAGATGAGATGAAGGGGAAGGGGTGAGAGGGAATGAGGGAGAGAAAGACATGGCTGCTTTTGACTTCTGATATTTGATTATTATTAAGTCATTAAATATGAAATGCCCAATTTCGAATCAAAAGTGTAGTTTATTATATCTCAAACAAGAAACAGTACCATTAATCAAAGTATGTGCCTAAACCATCGACACAGTTTTGCCATCTTAACAGTAGCTTGTTTATGCCAGCAGCGAAGAAGCCTGGAGAGCGAATGGCAATGCAATCGCGAAAGGTGTTCTCCACAGCTTGTTGAGAATTGAATATTTTTCCTTGCAAGAAGAGGTCCAAAGCCTGGAAGTGGGAGTCAGTTGGTGCAAGGTCTAGTGAATATGGTGGATGACAGAGAGTTTCCAGGTCCAGCTGCTGTAGTTTGAGCAGCGTTGTTTGTGCGACACGTGTTGAGCGTTGTCTTGCGAAAGGACTGGCTTGTGTCTGACCAACTGCAGCTGCTTAATCACAAGCATCCTCACCATTTCATCCAGTTGGTCGCAGCAGACATTCGCTGTGACCGACTGACCAGGTTTCACGAAGCTGTAGTGGACGATACCAGCGCTGGACCACCAAACAGACACCATTAGCTTTTTCTGATGAATATTCAGTTTGGGGCTGTGTTTCGGCACTTCATCTTTATCTCACCTTTGTGCTGAACACTTGCGATTGTCAAAAAGAATCCATTTTTCATCACACGTAACAACACAGTGCAGAAATGGTTCCGACGAGGGCAGAGCTGCCTTTGCTTCTGTCAGCCATGACGGAACGGGCTGGCCTCGTCATTCAGTTTCTCCGGCGTGAGCACAGACTCCCCTCGAGAGACCCAGGCTTCCCGCCTTCGGTCCCCAGCACACACGTGGCGGCGGGGCTCTCAAAGCCCCTCTGCACTGCAGGAGCGCTGTCCCGAAGGGCTCAGCAGGTGCTTCCAGGTGTGCCCCTTCCTCTCTCCAGCCTGGCCGAGGCAGCTTCTCGCCACACGGCCCCTGGTGCTGAGGACCCGCAGTCAGGCCGCGGCGAGCTGGGCCACGTCCCTCGGGCAGGCGTTCCTGCCAGTTCCGTAACTGGCAGTGAGAGCTCGGGCTGGGGAGGCAGACGTGGGTTCGAAGATGCCTACTGCCTGTGTCACAGGTTATTTAGTTTCTCTGCGCCTAAGGTTCCTCAGCCGTAAGATGGTCTCATCACAGGGGTTTCGCGATGATTGAACTCGTTAATAAGACCCCTTATCTTCCCCAGGCCTGTGCCACGGTCAGCACCGGGCACGCGCTACCATGAGGACCTGCATCATGGAGACAGCCCTCTGCCTCCCTGCCTGCGGCCATCCAGGTCCAGCCTCCCGTCCGCGTCCCAAGCCCTCAATCCTCGCGAGTCCTAGGCTGCAGCCGGCCCACCTGGAGAGGCAAGAGGACCAACAAACTCTGAGTCCAAGGGTGGCCCAGGCTCCCCGCAGCCGGAGCGCCCCCCCACTCCCGTCCCCAGGTGAACTCCCAGGCCTGGCAGGGCCTCTGAGAAGGGGCAGCCCAGGAAGAGGAAGTGTGAGCGGCGGCACAGGCCCACGTGCCAGGATCTTCCTCGCCATCTCGCCGGTCACTAGTGGGCCCTCGTGCATCAGGAGCAACAGCAGCCGCTTCCTGCCAGCGCTGTGGGCATCCCTCACCCACCTGCCTCTCCCTCCTCTCTCCCCGGAGCTCGGCTGAGCTCGCTCTTAGTTGGCCTGACAAAACTCAGTCACCAAGGGAAGTC
Source organism: Avahi laniger (assembly GCA_963575035.1). Taxonomy (NCBI): domain Eukaryota; kingdom Metazoa; phylum Chordata; class Mammalia; order Primates; family Indriidae; genus Avahi; species Avahi laniger. The sequence continues at coordinate 15,763 of CAUYSK010110934.1, forward strand.
CTTGAAGTCGGGGATCTCAACAAAGCTAAACCACTAAATCCCGGGGCCGCCAGCCTGTCTTCACAGCTCCTCCGGCTCTGCCAGAAATCGCACTTACTCCTGGGCAGAAACCACAGCCCTGGCGGCCCAGCGTCTCCCCACCCCCGTCTCAGGCCACCTTATCAAGGCGGGCCAGCTCTCCTCTATCTGCCTGCCATCGCTAAGTGCTTCCAGCCCCCGCCAGGCCTCATAAAAGCTGGTAAAAGACGAGGCTGCCCCACTTTTGACATCACTGACTTCAAAGGCCCCGAGTTAGGTGGGGCCGACCCGGATGCCCTGCCAAGTTGAGAGTGATGCTCGGTGCTCCTGGGATGGCCCCGTTGGTCTGGGGTCACTCTGAGAGCCCCAGAGCTTATCGGTAAATACACAGAAGTGGTTAAGGGCACGGACTCTGCAGCCGAGTGGCCTCGGTTCAAGTCCCAGCTCCACCACTTGGTAACTGGGCAAGTCAATTACCCTCGTAGGCCTCAGAGTTTTCATCTGCCAAATGGGGATATCGAAATTTTCCTGTCTGTTTGATCCTCCGGATGTCATTGGGAAAGATTGGACATGGTGACAAGGGCTCCCTCCTACACATAGATGGCTGCTTCTTGGGGCCCTGGCAGCCATCTGTCCAGGTCCTTTGGTAGCAGAGAGAAGGGGCTTTGCTGGTGGCATCAGGAAAGAATGAGCGAGAAAAGGACCTGGGCCACGTGGTAACCAAAGCCTCAACTCCCCACTCCCCGCCACGCACCCCAGACCCATCAGAGTTCAGGCCCCGGCCCCGCTCAGCCTTTAATGGCAAAAGTCTGCCCCCCGGGAGTGGGGGTTACTGTTTAGTGGGTACAGGATTTGGGAAGATGAAAGCGTTCTGAAAATGGATGATGATGATGGTCGCGTGACAATGTGAAGGTGCTTAATGTCACTAAACTATACGCTTAAATGGTTAAAATGGTAAATTTTATGTTACGAATATTTTAATCACAATTTTTTTTAAAGTCTGATTCCTTCCATGCCCCCCAGGTGGGGGCGGGGAATGGGGCGTAATGGAGACACAGTGCTTCTTAGCCCTTCCAAGGGCTCTAGCTGCTTAAGGGAAGGTTGATGATGGAAAAGCAGCCAAACTACAAGCTGACAACCTCTTTCCAGCCCCAAATCCCCGCGTGGCCCCTTCAGCCCCCTGTCTGCAAGAGGGACGTGCTCACTGCCCCGCCTCCCAGAGGCCCTGCCTGGCTACGCCCCCAACAGTGGCTGCTGGGATCCCTGCTCCCAGGTTCTCAATGCAAAGAAATAAGTGCAGAAAGGAGAAGAGGAAAAGGGAATTAAGTCATCCTCAGCTTTTCTCCCAAGTTTTACTGAGAAGAATCAAGACGCTTTTTGGGCCCACTGCCCAGAGACAAAATAGGAGATGAAAATATTTATTTGTTTCTAAGGCTCTGGCAATCCCAGGATGAAAAGCCCACCTTGGTTGTAACTTACTGCAGCTCGGGCTGCTTCCAAGGCAGGCCCTCCCCACGGGCAGCCCTCTCCTTGCTCGGCTCTTGGGCAAGAAGTTCCATCACCCCACTGGGGGAAAAGGTGGGATCCCTGTCCCAACAGAAACTGGATCTATTAGATGCGAATTATCCCCTGTTGGCATCAGGGAGCCATAAATAGCCCAGCCGCCCCAGCTGAATCACCAGAGCCAGCACTGTGTCAGCGTTTCTATATAAACCAGGGTTTGCTAGGGGATTAGCTCACAGCCATAAAAAATTTGCTCCAAGCTGAAACTTGGCCTAAAGAAAATCTCGGCCCAGGAGTAGATACTGAAAAGCAAGCCAGATGGACACCACCCCCAAGCCTCCCGAGGACAAGGGTGCCTGTGACCAGAACCTCGTACACTGGGGCTCTGTGGTCACCAGCACAGAAGTTGGAGATTTAGGGCACTGATTGGTGTTGTCATAATTCAAAAAGTGGGTTTTTTCCTCAAGCTAAAAGAAGGGATGCTTGCCGCTTTGAGAACTCTGAATAGGTCTGAGTTTGAGAGTGCAGAATCCAAACCCTTCCCTTTCCTGCCAACAGCTAAATATCAGGCAGAGAGAGATTTACCTCGGCAGGGAACAACTGTTCGTGTTGATACCCTGTATATGTTGTCGAGACAGTGGGTGCTATCTTCCACCTCGAGGGAAAAGTTTTGAGAGCAAGGCCTGGGAACCAGGAGATCAGAAAGGTAGAATAACTCCATGGATGACGCAGGTGTAGTCAGTGGGAAATGGATGGTTTTTCCTCCCTACGCACGGTGAGTCCAGCATCATCTATTAAATAAAGCTAGCAGCCCTTCCACACACCATATACATATATAACTTCCTGGTGGATTAATGATCTAAACGAAAAGAAAAACTACAAAAAATATTTGAAGAAATTTAAGAGACTGTGTATGTAAACTCAGAGTAGAGAGGGCTTCTTAAGTCAGTCATAAAACCCAGAAATCATAAAGAAAGAGCATGTTGTAATATTTTAAAATTTTAATTAGTTTTAAATTTTTAGGAAGCCAGATTTGTCAGAGACAAAATTAAAACAATAGATGGGAGAAAATATTTGCAACACACATGGCAAAGGGTTTACATGCCGTGGTAGTAAAAGACTCCTACAAATTAGTAAGAAAAGAATAGCAGAAAAATAGACAAATGATATGAAAAAGCAATTTAAAGAAAAGGAAATGTAAGCTGACAACTAACGATGAAAAGATATGCAACTTCTCTGGCAGTGAGGAAAATACACATCAAAATGACAAACTTGAACCATCAGGGACAAAACTGAAACAGGTGAGTAATAACCAGCGCCGGTAAGGGCACGGGAAAGGAGGAGCTCTCGTTCGTTGCCAAGGTACACCAGACTGCCACAGCCTTCTCTTTATTGTGCTTTTACATCACTTAATATTTTTTTTAAAGTGATTCACATGTGTGAGAAGATTTGAATTCACCTGTGTCCCTTACTGATAGGGGATATTTTTTTCTAGCAAGTTTACTATCTAATGTAGTGCCACGATGTAGTGCTAATTACAAAGCAATATTAAAATGTAGAGTAGTATGTTTGTAAGGGCCAATTTTTTTAATAAGAGGCAAAAGGTAAAATCCCTAAATATGTTTTATTTAAGTTTGTGCACAGAGGAAGATGCAGATGGACTCACCTTCTACTGTAAACATTGGTAACCTCTTCGGGACTCACAAACTATCGATTTTTTTTCTTGATACATCTTTATATTGCTTTTTACAGCAAATATATATTAATTTTATGATATTTTTAAGTAGAAGTTTTTAATCACTCCAAAATACAAAGTTTATCGGTAAAGGGGAAGTGGTTGCAGAACCTCAAGACATGTTTAATAAATACCATGGCGTGTACTCAGCGGCGGCCACTAGGGAGTGGCCAGAGGACCGGCGCAGCCCAGCACTCGGAAGCTCACCCACGGTGGAGGCGGCGTGGTGCGTGACCCCATAGGGAACAATTTTAAGAATCCACAGGGTTCAGAGGCAGACAAGAGCTGAGTGTTCAGATCTGCGGCTCCATGGTGGAGGCTCGCACGGTTTTGAGAATGGAAGGACTCGGATAGAGGAGGATGAAAACAGTGCGAGACAGCCACAGCGCAAACAAAGCTCTCTGGGTCTGCACGAGCCTGGTCAGGAGAGGCCAACAGTCTAGGAAAGGGCTTGGCACTCGGTAAGTGCCCGGTGATGCTTCCTGAGCTCTGCCTGCCAATCTCCTACTCCTGAAAAGGTGGCACTGGTAAAAAAGAGAGTGTTCACAATCGTCTGAAAACCGCCTCCACAGAGGACTGGCTTTGGTTTCCCTTTAAGGGCCTGGCTCTCCAGGGAGTGATTCGCAAGCACTCTGCTCTCTGGCCTGAGACGCTGAGCCAAGGCCTGCCCTCTGCAAGTCTGAGAATCCCACCCTGGAAGCACAGGCCTGAGAGGCTCAGCTCTGAGGTCACAGGAGCAGCGCTCGTGCTGGGGCCCAGCCAAGGTCAGTTCCCACAGCCACTCCCGACTCGAGGTCAACCCACCCCCTTCGAAAGCACACGGTCAGCTGCTATCTTCCCCGCTGGGGTTTGCGTCTCTGGAGGGCAGCGACCACACCTGTGTCTGGGTCCCCCTTCTCTGTCCAGTGCCCGGCCAGAGCCGGTGCTCAGTGAACATGTGCTGAATTAATGTTTGCTGAGAGCATTTGTCTTCGCCGCAGAAACCTCTGGCTTGTGCCTTGGTCTCTAGCGAAGGGATGCTGCTATCAGGGTTTGGGAGGTAAGAGGTGGGACTGGGGGTTACAAGGCTGATAAACACTGTTTTGTTTTGGAAGACCAAAGGAAAACAGTGAACCATATCCATATTGTTAAGACAGTATTTGAACTAAGGGAGAGGACAGTCTGGGTGTTATTTTCCAGGGCGGGAGGTGGACAGTTTGCAGGTTCTTTTCACTGGAGGCACAAGCGAGTGGTCTGTTTCACCTGCGATTTCTAAAGGAGGAAGGAGGAAAGAAGACAGGTTTCCCACAGGCACATCCTCAAAGGGTGACGGTTTGTTTCAAGCCCAGGAATGTCGCTGTGGGACTCATGCTCCCGGACTGCTCAGGAACAGCAAAGCTGGCTCCGAAGAGAGACTCGTCCCTCCCTGCCAGTGCCACCTCTCAGCCCTCAGGTTGTTCATGCCTGTCCAGGAAGTGGGGGAGGGGCTCCTTGCTGCAGCTCCCGTGAACCCCAGGAGGCCCACGGCCCCCCGCCCATCCCCGTCTGCCGCTGGAGGTGCTCACTTCATCTTGCTCAGCCCACGCTGCTTCACTGTGCTAAGACTGCGCGGCAAGGACAGAAGTGAGCTCTGGGCACACGACGGAGAGCTCGTCAAAGCCACCCCTTGCTAATTCTATCTAGCTCAACACCTGGGCCCGGAGCGTCCACTCAGCAGTAAGCCCACGCAAGGCCAGTGTGGCCCCTGCCCTTGGGGACTGGGAGCTGGCCCACCCAGTCTGGGACTCATGGCTTCCCTCCCAGAACCCACAGGAGTGACGACACCTTCCTCCTTCTGGGGCAATCGCTGCTTCTCCCAGAACACAAAGGGGCTTCTGGCTCTCTCTTTTCACCTTCAAAATCTTTGATTTTAAAAATCTTTACTTTCTGCTCAGAGGAACTGAGATCCCTTCATTCAAACAACAAATATTTAGCACGTGCTTCTTCTGAGCCGGGCTGTGATCTGGATGCTGGGGAGACAGCAGCGAAGAAAATGGACAAAAATCCCTGCCTTCGTAGGGCTTCAATTTTAGCAAGAGAGGCAGGAAAAAAAAAATACTTTAATTAATAAGTAATTTCTCTAAGTGCTCTAAGATAAAAGTGGCCCAGGCGTGCCAGGGTCAGAAGGGGACACTGCTCGATGGGGTGGTCGGGAGCCTCCTCCCCAGCTCCCGCCTGCTCAGCCTTTATCTTCTCGCCGAGATGGTGTTATTACGGTTCCCAAGTGTTTGAGGTTCAAGTGAAGAGTTCATCTGTAATGGGATTATTTCTCGCCCTGTTTGCTTTCATTACAGTCCGACTCTCTCCGAGCATGAGAATCTAACCTTACTGAAAGCATATTTTGGTAATCTGATATAAACTAAATTTAAACTTTGACCTCCAACAATAAAAACGCTACTTTCCCTCTCTGAAGACCTGAAATTCAGATTAAGGGCCTGCCAGCTTCACTTTCCGGGTTTCTAACTGACTTCTAATTAGATTCTAAGCATTACTCAGAAGGGGCTGGGGACGGGCCGGGCCGTGGTGGGCGGCCGGCCCACTGGCCTGGTTTCTCCCATTCCCATTAGAAGTCCGACGCTTCCCTTCACTTTCCCACACTCCAGCGCCTGTTTGTGGTATTGTCGCCGAGTACCAAGCCAGTGCTGAAAACTCAAAATAAAATTGCCGTCTCCAGCTACGTTCCAGATTTGCTCCGATCCCGTTTTGCACGAACCGCTTTAATCCTGCTGTGGGTAAAGGTTAAGTATGAGATTACTCCAGTCTGCCCCCACGTCATGTTCTAATTCCCGTAGGTTATCTGACTTAGAAATTAAGGGAAGCGACGGCAAATCCACGTGGGGGCCGTCTGAGCCTCCAGCAGCCCCGCCTGCCGCCCGCTCCCGGACCACGCCGCTTCTCAGAGCTCGGCATTCGTGTGTCGCTCAGGTTTGCTATGCGCAAAATTAAAGCCTTGCTTTTGCTTTTTTTTTTTTTTTTTTTTTAAGAGAGACATTAAATAAATTTCACCGTCTGGAACAGGATAAGCAACTGAAAATTCAAATTCAGGGATGTCCTGCATTAATAACTGTTCACTGAGGAAGCATTTCCTGTTTATACGTCGAGCTAATGAGAATCCATCACTCCTGTCAAATACTCTGAACACCAAATTCAAATGTCAAACCAAATGTAAGAGGTCACACATTTCCTTTGCTAACTAAAAGTGTAATTCATAAATATTATTGCTACCAAACTCTCCATCTACAACATTTGTTTAGAAATATGCACATGTAATATAAATTGTGATTAAGTTAAATGGGTATATTATTTCCTGTTTTAAGGGCTAACAGCAGCATGAATTATGCTTCACTGCAAAGAAGGCTCAAGCCGCAAGCGGTCCTGCCTGAGCACTGCCCACGCTTTACACCCCCAGACTGGCTTTTGCACGTTCATTCATAAATACTTTACATTACACAGCCTTGCTGATAACTTTTACTTCTGCTGCCTTATAAAATAGCTCTTAGTATTGAAAAGGTCAGCTAAATGGACATAAACTTGGGATCTAGCTACATTTAAAATTAAAAGTGGAAAAACAAAAAAGATTTACGAAGCCAGGGTCTTCATTTTCCTCTGTAAGCACAGGACCAGAATCCAAATTAAACTGAAACTTTGCATCTGTGGCGTGAGGGAGCGAGACGGGAGTCGTTCGCATGGGAGGACAGAGACAACTGGGAAGCAACGTTTCATTCCTTTATATCTACAAATAAATTCAACTAATATCCTTAATTTTTTTAAAAACCTGCATACACATTAATACTTATTTTAGGAGAACAAAATGTATTCTAGCAAGGAAAACAAGGTAAGTGTAACAAACAGAAATAGATTCTCACCTAAAAACCTGGTAGGGGAATGTCCTCATGGCATTCAAATAAAAAGATGAAAAAAGGAAAGATCAGAATTAAAGCTGACCCTCACCAGTCTTGCTCTGCCAGTTTAAGAAAAAAAATACAGTTTTACTCCCTAGTCAAAGAAAATGATTTCAGTGACCAAAATACTAAAGAAAAAAAAAAGCAAGGAAAGAAACCCTACCCTCCCAGGCCTAGGCTGGTCCCATGGGCGGGCGCGGGAGCTTAGCTCCAAATCCAGACGAGGGAGCCCCACTTTCTCATCAGCAAGGCCATCGGACAGGTCGCCCTGGGCCAGGCCACGTGAGGTGCTCCGAGGAGGAGCTCTGACTCATCCCTGTTTTCTGAGCCTGTCCAAAGAGGAGCCGGCCTGACGCCATCGTGCCAGACGATTTTGCAATGAGACAGAGTCTTTGATGTCCCCGACTGGGAGAGAGGGATAAGCTGGGTTCCTTGAAGAGATAACTGAGATGACTTCCAGCGTCTGAAGTCTAGTGAGGAGCGTTTCATAAACTCCGGATTCAGAAGGAGACGATTGACAGATTCCACTGAGGCTCATGTCTGTGGGCACCGCTGTGCCTGCTGCTCCCCAGTCCGAGGGACGCCCTGCCCACGCGCCACGCAGGGCCTGCCCCTCACCCGCCCCCCGCTCCCCTGAAAGCTTAGGCTGAATGGGCGGATGTGGGTTCAAAAGTAAGTACTGCTGGAGAAGGGCGTTACTGAAAGCATGCAGCTCTCATTCGATATTTTAAATCAGGTTTCCAACTGTTTTATCATATTTGTTCATCATAACGTGACAGTTACACTGTTGGGTTATCTTAAATGTGGGCACTTCAATTCGAAGCTCAGCAAAACGATTTTTTTATCCCACTTTTTAAAATTAAGGCATAATTTACATAAAGTGAAATACTCAGGTCTTAACTGTTGAATCAGTTTGGATGAATACACATGAAGACACAGGACATTCTCACACTTGCCACTCAATCTCCTGCCCCCAGAATCAACCACTGATTTGGTTTCTATCATCGCAGCTTACTTTTTCCTATTTTAGACTTTCCTTTAAATGGACACATAGCATGCACGTGTTCATTCCCTCACCATGTCTGAGACCCATCCGCGAGGCTGCACGTAGTGGCAGTTGGTTCTGTTACATTGCTTGGCGTTCTGTTGCATGACTGTGCCACAGCGTGTTTATCCATGACGCACACCCGGGCTGTTTTCCACTGTTAGATTTTTATGAATGAAGCTGCTATGAACATTCTTATATAGGAATTTTTGCAGAAATACATTCTCATTTCTCTAAGGTAAATACCTAGGAATAGAATTACTGGCCATAGCACAAACATGTTTTTAACTTTTTAAGAAAGTGCCAGTTTTCCAGAGCGGTCATACCACTTGCACTCCCACCAGCAATGTGTGAGAGTTCCGGTTCCTCCACATCCTCGCCCACATTTGATGTCATCGATTGTTTTTCACTTTAACCAGCTTCTAGTTGATGACTAGTAGTAACTCACCATCATTTTAATTTGCATTTCCCTGATACCTAATTATGTTAAACACTTTTTCATGTACTTACTGGCCATTTGTATATCTTCTTTAGTGATGCTTCTAATCAGATCATTTTGCCCATTTTCAATTGGATTGTCTTTTTATTGTTGAGTTGTAGAAGTTCTTTACATATTCCAGATGCGGGTCATTTGTGAGACATGTGTTAGCAAATCTGTGGTTTGCCTATTCATTTTTTTTGACAGTGTCTTTGATAAGCAGAAATTTTTAATTTTGATGACAATTTATTAATTTTGCTTTATGGCCCATGCTTTCTGTGACTTCTCTAAGAAATCTTTGCCTACCCCAAGGCTGGAAAAATATTTTGTTTTTTCTAGCAATTTTATTGCTTTAACTTTTATTGTTTAGGTCAACAACCCATATTGAACTGATATTTATATATGGTTAGGAGTAGAAACAAAGATTTGTTTTTTCTTTACATGGATATCCAGTTGTTTCTGCATCATTCGTTAAAGAGATTTTCTTTCCCTATTGAATTTCCTCGGCACCCTTGTCAAAATCATTTGCCCATACATCTGTGGGTCTATGCAAGGACTTTATTTTTGTTCCATTTACCTATTTATCCATTATTTCGTCAATACCACATTGTCTTGATTAGCGTAGTAGCTATGTAATCAGTCTTATAGTGAGGTAGAATAAATCTTCCAAATTTGTTTTACTTTTTCAATGTTGTTTTGGCTATTCTAGGTCCTTTGCCTTTTTGCATAAATTTTAAAATTATATTGTCAAAGATAAGAGCTTATTAGAATTTCATTTAGGACTGATCAGTTTGGGAGAACTGGCATATTCATATTCTGTATTCCAATTTCTAAACATGGCATCTCTATTCATTCATTTAGGTCTTTAATTTCTCTCAGCAATGTTTTGTGATTTCCAATCTTATGCATCTTTCATTAAATTTATCCCTAAGTATTTGAATTTTTATGCTACAATAAATGTTATTTTAAATTTTTCATTGTTAATTTTTTCATTGCTAACTTATGGAATTATAATTTTATTATATCCTACAATACTACAAAATAAATTATTAGTTCTATTCATTTTCTTAATTCTTTAGGAATTTCTTTGTACAAAATCACATCACTTATACATAAAGACAATTTTGCTTCTTCCTTTCCAATCTGTATGTTATTTCTTTTTCTTGTGCTATTGCTTTGTCTAATACTTCCAGTAAAATGTTAGATAAAAGTCGAAAGAGAGACATCCTTGCCTTTGGAGAAAAGCATTCAATTCCCCAGTAACTATGCTAGTCATAGGGAGTTTTTTGTTGTTTTTTGGTTTTGTTTTTTGTTTGTTTGTTTGGATTTTGTTTGTAGATGCTATTTGTCAAGTTAGGAAAGGTCCCTTCTGTTCCTAGTATGTTGAGAGTTTTTATCTTGAATGGATATTGGTTGGGATTTATCAATTGTTTTTCTACATCTACAAAAATGATCTTATGATTTTCTCCTTGATTAGTTAATATGGTAAAATGCAGTGACTGATTTTTTAAATATTATACCAACCTTACATTCCTGGGATAATCTCTATTTTATCCTTCTTTACATATTGTGGGATTTCATTTACTAATATTTCGTTAAGGATTTTCATTATCAAGGACTTATCTATGATAATGAATGACTTTGGTCTATAACTTTCTTTTCTATAATGTCTTTGTCTGGTTTGGGTATCAAGATAATTCTGAACTCATAAAATGGGTTAGAAAGTATTCCCTAATACTCTATTTTCTGAAAGAGTTGGTATAAAATTAATATTATTTTTTCCTTAAATATTTGAAAGATTTCACCAGAGAAATTATCTGGACCTGGAGTTTGGTTTGTGGGAAGTTGTTTAATTAAAAATTCAATTTCTTTAATGAATTTAGGGTTTATATTTCATATTTCTTGTTTTGTAAGTTATGCTTTTTAAGGAATTCATCCCTTTCACCCAAGTCATTGAATTAATTGGCATAAAGTTGTTTGTAGTATCACCTCATTATTCTTTTAAGGTCTATAGGCTGTTCAGTGATATCCCCTATTTTATTCCTGATATTGGTAATTTGTCTTGACTCCTTTTTTCTTGATCAGTCTTCCTAGGAGTTTATCAATTTTATTAATCTTTTCAACAAACCAATTTTAAGCTTTGCTGATTTTCTGGATTTTTTTCTATTTCATTGATTTCTACTCTTATTTAGGTTTAATTAGATCACCTCTTTTAGCTTTTTTAAGGTGGAAGCAGAGACCATCGATTTTCTACCTTTCTCATTTCCTAATATAAGCATTTAAAGCTATACCTTTTCCTTTAAAACTTGTGCATTCCACAAATTTTGATGCCATCTTTTCATTATCATTAAATTTAACATATTTTCCAATTCCCCTTGTGATTTCTCCTTTGAGACATAGTTTATTTAGTCATATGTGGTTTAATTTCCAAATATTTGAAGAATTTTTTTAGGTATGTTGTTGTTGTTGACTTCTACTTTAATTCCATTGTGTCTAGGAAACATACTTAGAAATTCAGTCCTTAGAAATTTCTGAAGACTTGTTTTATGGTCCAATTCATGGTCTATTTTGAGGAATGTTTGATATGTGCTAGACAAATACACACATTTTGCTTTTGTTGGATGTGGTAATCCATAAACATCAATTAGATCAAGTTATTGGCAGTGTTGTTCAAATCTTCCATACCCTTACTAATTTTTTGATCTACCAGTTACTAAGAGAGGAGTATTAAATTCTTCAGCTATGAGTGGATATGTACAGTTTCCTTTTTCTGTCAATTTTTGCTTCAAGTATTTAATTTATTTTTAATTGTCTAATTGAAGTTAGCTTCATGTATTTTAAAGCTTTGTTATTGGGGTACAAATTTTGGATTTTTATGTCTTCTTGATTAATTAAACCCCTTAATATCATTATAAAATGCTCTTTTATCTTTTTATCAACTTAAAATCTACTCCATCTGATATTAGCTTCACTTGTTTTCTTATATACAGTATTTGCATTGCATTATTGTATCTTTTCCAAATGTTTTACTTTCAATCCTTTTAAGTCTCTATGTTTAAAATGTATTTCTTACAAACCACATATAGTTGGGTCTTGCATTTTTATCCAGTCTGACAATCTTTGTCTTTTAATTGGGAAGGTTAGTCTCTTTAATTTAATGCAATTATTTATGTATTTTGATTTTAAATATACCAAATTTGGGTTTGATTTATATCTGTCTCTCATGCTTTTTGTTTTTCTGTTTCTCCTATTATGTATTTTTGGTATGAAACAAATATGCTTAGTATTTCTTTTCATCTCCTCTACTGACATTTTAGTCATGCCTTTTTGAATTATATTTTTAATGATTTCTCTAGAGATTGCAATCTTTAATTTATCACAGTTCACTTTTTTAAAATATTCTATTACTTTATGAGCAATTTAAGAACTTAATGGAAGTATATTTCCAATTACAATGTTCCCTTCTTTTATGTTCTTGTTGTCATATGTTTTCATTCTAAGACTATTAATTCCCATTTTTCTTTGTTATTATTTTTACCTTCAGTGGTCAGTTATCTGTAAAGGTTCTTTTTTTTTTTTTTTTTTTTGAGACAGAGTCTCACTCTTTTGCCTGGGCTAGAGTGAGTGCCATGGTGTCAGCCTAGCTCACAGCAACCTCACACTCCTGGGCTCAAGCAATCCTTCTGCCTCAGCCTCCTGAGTAGCTGGGGACTATAGGCATGTGCCACCATGCCCGGCTAATTTTTTCTATATATTTTTAGTTTTCCAATTAATTCCTTTCTATTTTTAGTAGAGATGGGGTCTCGCTCTTGTTCAGGCTGGTTTCGAACTCCTGTGCTCAAACAATCCACCCGCCTCGGCCTTCATTCATATAAGTCCTTCCTCTAGGATCAGGTTTTCATCCAAAATCATTTTCTTTCAACCTACAGAACTCCTTGTAGCATTTCCTGTTCTAGAGATTGATTCTTTCAGGTTTTGTCTGCCTGAAAATATCTCATTTTGCTTTTTTTAATATTTTCATTGGATGTAAAATTATAGGCTGACAAGTTTTTTGTTTTTGCTTGTAGCATGCTAATGTTGACATACCATTGTCTTTTTCCTTTGTTATTTAGCAATTGGACTATGATTCTGCTTGGGTTCCCTAAGCTTCTTGGACCTGAGGTTCTGAAGATTTTTTTCCCACTAGTTTTAGAAAATATTTGATCCCTGTCTCTATAAATATTTCTTCTGCCATTTTCTTTCTCACCTTCTTCTAGAACTCCAATTAGAGGTACGTTAGACTGCTTGATGTTACTCCATAGAACTCAAGATACTATTTAATTTTTTTCACTTTTTTCTTTTTGTTTCAGTTTGAATCATTTCTAGTGAGTGTCTTTAAGTTTATTGATTTTTTTCCTCCACTGTGTCCAATTCCTAATAATCTCATTGACAGAATTTTTCGTGTCTATTATCTTCTTTTTCATTTCTAGCATTTCCATTTAGATTTTTTTTTTCATACCTCTGCTGAAAGTCCCCATTCTGTTCATACATGTTGCCTGCCTTTGCCACTAGATCCTTTAGCATATTTACCTTATAGCCCTGATCTGATAATTCTGACATTGGGGCCAACTTTGGTCTAGTTCTATTGATTATTTTGTCTCTTAACAAGTGATCATATCATTGTTTGTTTGTTTGGATGTGTGTGTTTGGTAAGTTTATATTGAACACCACACACCGTATACAAAAAATAGTAGAGATGAGGTAAATGGACAAAAAAAAATAGAGAATTCTCTTCTTCTGTCAGGCTATTAACATGGCAAGTTGAGTTAGCATCTGGTCTGTAGTTGAGCCAGGTTTGTTTTGGACTTCATTATTGCCTTAGTTACATTTAGTGCTCTACAGTCTTCAAATTCTCTTAGTGAGAGACTTGTTGCTGTCCTATAGTTAGCGTGAAGCCTTGTGTAACGGAGAGTTTCTCTCAGTTCTCCCAACACCACCTTAGACTCCAGCAGGCTCTGTGCTATAGAAGTGGTCGCTCTCAATATCCCTGCCTCTTTCCTAGTGACACACTGTTGCCTGTACCCCATGGAAGGCCCAGTGTTCGGGAGGATTTATTCAGGCAGCCCTACACAGCGGTGCCTTAGAGAGGATCACTCTTAGCACTCCCTCCTTTCCCCCAAGTAGCAGATGACACAGTCCCATACTCAGTGCAGAATCCAGAACTTGGGCAGCTTTCCGGGCTTCACCCAGCAGCAGACAACAGCTGCCTTTTCCTCAGTGCAAGGCCCTGAGTAAGGGGAGGGTTCTGCCCCTCCCTAGGCAGATGACCACTGACTCTTGCCCACACTCGGTGCAAGAGAGTTTCCTTTGGTTCCTCTATTTTAACCCAAGTGTTGGGCAGGCCTTTGTACCTCCTCCTCAGGGGTGGGGCTCTCAATACTCCTGACCCTCTTCCAGTGGCAGATAGCCTCTGCCTCTTACTCCCAAAAGGTCAGGAGTATGGAAGGGTTTTTATTGGTTCTCCTGCTTTAACCACAGACTGAGGCAGGTCCTGTACCACAGAGGGTTGTCTCTTCTGCCCTAATCCCCAGTCTTTTTTGTGAGATCCCAGTGGAGGCCAATGGACAAGAGTGAGCAAGAGTGAGACATCCCTCATATCTGTAGCCTCCAATAATTCTAAACTGCTATGCTAGCCCCCACTTGGCTCTTAAAAATTCATCGCAATCAGTTATTTGCTTCCTACTTGCATCTCTGATGGCCACCTCCGCCTCCTGACGCTCTGCCCAGGGTGAAATTATCATGGGTCCCATCCCTCCTCAGAGGGGCTGCCATCATTTTTATTTTACTTCATTAAGTTACCTTATATCTCAGGGCTGCTCTCGGGCAGACTTAAAAACAGATGATTTTGTAAATGGTCTGGCTTATTTTTATTCTTAGGGTGGGAGCAACAGTCTCTTGCAGCTTTTTACGACCTACCTGGAAGCTCTAACTGTGAATATTAATAACTGATCCTCTCTCTCTTTCAATATGTATTTACATGCTTTAGGACACAATTTTCATTTTTTGTGCATTTATTCTTTCCTAATGAAACTGAAATGAAATCTTGCCCTTTTCCCTTAGCCCCATAGCTCCTTGCACATGGAACTTAGGCGCAGAAAGATGGTAAGAAATTTGTGTATAATCAGTAAAGGTTTAGAATAACATTAGCATAATTTTAACTACAAAGCAACAAAAAACTTTGTTGGGCACACAGCAGATAAAGCAGGTGGTATTTTATATATGCATCATTTCATTTCTTACAACTCAGTAATCTAGACACTGTTTTCTGGATGAAGAAATTCATGCTCAGAGAAATTAAATGACTTTCCCAAGGGCCACACAGCTCAAAACTGGAGAGACCAGGACCTACTTGAACCCAAGCAGTCTAGATGTTGGAGTTCGCACTCTGAACCTCCATGTCGTGAGGCAGTGAGAGAGGGGTCAAATGCCCTAACTAAACTTTCTTCCATTGGTGATTTGACATCTGAGTTCTGACTAATTCACGTAGCGCTCCCTACGCCCAGGGCTGGAGCAGCACACGTACTTTCTTCCCCCTACAATCTTCCACAAGGAATTGCTGCTCCCAGTCTTAGCTCTCCCCAGAATGCCTTTCCATCACTCTGCTGCCTTCCGGACGACCCTCTCCCCAGGCTCCCCACCCAGCGTAACAAGACGGGATGGGGTGCAGAGTACAGCAGCAAAGCAACGCCCTCGGGCAGCAGTAGCCTGCGATGCCTCCTCGGGCAAATGCAGAGAGATCTGACTGTCGGAAGGGAACCTCCAAGGGGCCGGGGGCCTCCACAGGCAGCCTGAGTGCAGGGGGGAGCGGGGAGCCTCAGTGCACTATGGAACACCCGCTAACTCGACTAGGGGACAACCCACAATTTTAAGGGAGAAGGGAAAATTCATCTAACTACATTTACAATCCAGCAGCATAACTTCCCAGACATACTGTCTAGAACAGGGCTGGCTCTTCTTAAAGCAATCTCTTGACTGTTCAAAGGAAGACTTCCCTGAGTCATTTTAAAACCTAGAGACATTGCCATTAGAGGAGAAGAGATCAAAAGCACCTTAATCTGCTCTATCAGCAGGCCAGCTACTTACCAAGTCTGAGAATGCTCCCCACGTGCTGCTTTCTGAGTCTGCCCGATAGTCCCCGGGATTGGTACCTTGGATCCTGGAAAACAGAAATATGGTTTTACTTATGCAGATCTCTATCTCTGGGAGATGCGTGGAGTGATAACACAATGGCCCAATCGGCTCCCACTCCGATGGCTGCACAAGGGTATTTCAGAATTCATAATTGGGATAGCTGCGGTCGCTTTCTTTAAAGAGGGGAAAAAACATCGAAATCCATCAAGAGCTCTGCTGTGAAACCTGAGAGCAGGCGGCATTCATTAATGGGGAATGCACAAGGCGTTTGCTCTCATGTTCTTAAGAAAGAGATTCCCTCAGCAATTCTCAGGGAGAAGTGGGTCCAATAGCTCCGAGTACTCGGGAAGGTTCCTCATGTACGAGAGTCTAATACTGCAGGCTTACCTCCCAGGCTTTCTTTCTACCACCAGGCTGCTATAAAGTAGGGTTGCACTAATAGAAGTATGCTTCCAAGAGCAAAGGAGGTGAGCCCTTCTTGCTTCTGTGTAATTTGCACAAGGGTTTATTGCATGCAGGTCCCTTGCACTTTAAGGTGGACTTTGACCAATCACAGGGAGCCCTTTGGTGGGTGTTCAGGCTGAGGGGAGATCTGGGACCGGACGTATAAAATGGGTGCACGGTCTGAGCAAATTTAGCACGTATTTTTATTTCTGCTGCTGTTGGTTAGCACTCTAACTCATAACTCACACTTTCTTCACTCTGCATGCTAATCTCGTGTGCGCTAATCCCCCTCCCTCAACCAAACGAGGATGGTGGGTGGCTAACACACAGTGCCTGGCATGCTCAAGACATACTGGTTGAATGAGCAAACAAATAGACAAACAAACTGAAGGGCTGCCTTGGGACGGTGGGTCCCCAGATGCAGGTACGTGCCTACCGCAGCCTTCCGTGGGATGCAGATGACCCTGGTGTGATCATGGAAGGGGGGAATGAAGTTCCAGCCTGCCTCCCGGAGGGATGCCAAGGGCCGAAGGATCAGGGTCTTCCCGAGTCTATAAGCAAGCTGGACTCCCGCCACAGAAGCATAACCACGAATGCCAAAAATAGGAGCGAGTGGGGTCAGAAAGCTGCGGAACCTCAGGCAAACTGAGGCCCTTCTACGTCCCTGTTTCCTTTTGCTGAAAACGGCTAAAATCACGGCTTGTTCGCGAGCATTGCTAAAAGAATCAAATGAGATGCTGTCAGGAAAGGGCATGCTAAAACCATGCAGGACCCCAAATAGCTAGGGGGGAGACAGAGACAATGACGGAAAGAAAAGGCATTCTAAGGGGAAGGGAGAGCCAGGGAAGGGCTCTGGCGCTGGCTGCCCGAGGGTGGCCAAGCCCTTCACAGGATATCCAGGCTGCTCCACGCATCGGCCAGGAGGCTGGCACCTGAGATGAGGTGCCAATGAAGTGGGTGAGAGATGTCTCTGCCCAGGGGCTGGGGACCCTGTGCCATTGTCTGAGCATCCAGGACAAAAGGACGAAGCTACCATTGCTGTACTGATACCAACACAGCACTGATAACACACCCAGCTGCTCATAATTGTGTTCCCCTCGTGCTTTGGCTACCAGGACACTCAGAGTCTAACTTGCAGCCGACTCCTAGCAGTGGCACTGGACCCACGGTGGCTTCTCTTCCCCCACCGCCACCTCCCCCGTTAGACTGTAAGCTCCTGGAGGGCAGGACCCACGGCTGGTGTTCTGTGCACTGCTCTCTCTACAGAGCCAGGCACATGGTAAAAACCGATACACCTGCTAAATGACCAACCACACTTATTTTCTCATCCTTTGCCCTAGTTTCTTCTTACTTAATGTTTACCCTGCTGCGACACCACCACAGATCCTCTTATGGACAAGACGGAGTACAAATAACTATGTAAGCAAAAGAGGGCACAACAAATAAGGAATCCGTGGGTGCACCATTCACGCCCCCAGCAGCTTAGGTAACAGCACGGCTCTGCTGACCTTCCCCGCTCCCGCTAGAGGCAGGAGGGGCAGAGGCAGGTGCAGAAGGCGCTGTTTCTAAAGTTCAGGTTTGTCCTTAGGAGGCCTTGCTACCCGGCTGCTCCCAGAGATTGTGTTACTTCCAGGCCCGGCTGAAAGGTTGCCTAGCAACACTCACCAGCCTCCTCGCCTCTAAATCCCTAATTTGTGTCTTACATGTACACAGTGCCGTGTTAGCGTGACCCTGAGCAGTAGCCTCTTCCACAAATCCCCATCGAAAACAGGCCTGATCTGTCCGCATTAGCAGAGCCTGAGGCCCGGAACCTTCTCCTCTTCCTGGCTGTGACTTCCAGCCTGGACCCGCGGGTTCCCGTTGAGCGTGAGCACAGAGGCAGGCAAGCAGACCGGGCGTCGCACCCTGGTGCCACCGTGTCGGGTTTGCCCGTGCCGGGAGGAAGCAAGGAGAAAGAGGTGAACTTGACTTCTAGCCCACATACATTGGGGTCCGTGAAGATCCCATCACCCCAGAAGCCACCTGCTTGGAGATTTTCTGCTCTCAGGCAAACATTATATTTTACATCCAGAAGGGTCAAAAACACACAAACGTGTAAATAAATGAAGTGTTGCTTAAGATCATGTCTAAACAGTGTGCAAAAATAAATATCCTCCCTCTAAGGCAAGACAGTACATAACCTCCATCTGGGAGAGCAAGAACACAAGGAGTCATGCAGGGGACATTGCTTTATGAGACCCAAATTTCACCTGTGCCTTTCTAAGGGCGATGAACAAGAGCAAAGAACCCCAAACTCACAGACTTCCAAAGGGGTGCAGACGTGGCTCTCACCCCTTCCTTCAGGCTCTAAGAAACCTTGCCAGGCAATGTCCCCGCTGCCAGTGACTGCAGATTCCACCATGGCCTTTCCAGCTGCTGCTCCTGCTCAAGTACCGGGCAACTGTCGGCTGCAGGAGTGTCCGCAGGGAAACTTACTCAAAGAAGAGGCCACACTTTCTTGTACTGGGTTAAAAGCCAGTCCATTCCATGGGGCCTTAGTCTCTAAGTCCAAAGTTAAAACTTTAAGCATTACATACATAAAAAACAAAAGAGCAATTTTAGCTCTTTAGGATAAAATATATTTTTGATAATGAAATGAAAAACAGACCAGGAGAAGGGGTAAAACCAAGACACTTGGAAGCTGCGCTGCCCAATACAATAGCCACCAGGCACGTAAGTCTATTTAAGTTAAAACTTAATTAATTAAAGTTAAATGGAAGCAAAAATCTAGTCCTTCCATTGCACTAGCCACATAGTGGCTATTTCAAAAGCTCAATAGATACATATGGGTAGCAGCCACTGTGTTAGCTCAGATTAAAGAACATTTCCTGGGACTGACCAATCACAACACCCCTGTACTAACCAACCAGAACTAAGGAAGTTTCTATCCTTCCTTTGCATAAGAACAAAAAAATTAAAAAAAAAAAAAAAAGAACATTTCCACCACTGCAGAAAGTTCTGTTGGACAGCACTGCTCTGGACATCGTACGAGGGGACCATAGTCATAGAGGCCCGTCCCCAACACGGTGAAGTCTATCAACAGGCCCCACGAGGTTCCCTTCTAAGCTGGGCCTTGAGTTTTCAGTCTCAGGAAACACCCCACAGCCAAGGCCCCAATGCCTGTGGGAACTTTCCTGCTACCCCGAGTGCAGTTTCACCAGACTTATCCTCTCGTCCAACAAATGTTACTTTGTGACCCGTCTCTCAAGGCCGTATTTCACGCTGCTCCAGGGGTGTGAGTGGAATGGTGGCCGCCACCACCAAAAGATGTGTCCACCCGCAACCTGCAAACGTGAGCTTATTTGAAAAAAGTGTCTTTGCAAACGTAAATGAGTTAAAGATCTCGAGGTGAGATCACGCTGACTTATCCAGGTTGCCCCTAAATCTAATGACAAATGTCTTTATAAGAAGAGAAGTCACAGAGGAGGCGGCCACAGGAAACAGAGGCAGAAACTGGAGCCACGTGGCTACCGGCCAAGGAACACCAGAGACTACACGAGAAGAATGGAACAGATTCTCCCTCAGCTCCTCCAGGAGGAACTATCCCTGCCCACACCTGGATTTTGAACTTCCGGCCTCCAGAACTGCGAGATAACAAATTTCTGTCGTCTTAAGCCACCTGGTTTGTGGCAATTTGTTAGGGCAGGCCTAGAGAACTAGCCTAAGGGGTTAACGGCAAATTGCGACTCAATGGTTTCCTCTCCCAGGAGAGATGCACACAGCACGTGCGCCTGGCCTGCGACTTCCCGCCTGGACCTGCGGGCGCCTGCGGGCGGAGCACAGAGGCAGACCACAGCCCAAGCTGCGAGCCCCAGGGCCACTATCTCTGACGTGCACACGCCAGGAGGAAGCACCTGCAGGCAGTGACAGAGTAAACGATCTGGGGCCGACGAGGCCTTCTCAGGACCCCTCAAATTACGCTGCAGCGCCAGCTGTGGTGCCTCCCAGGCTCTCCTGGCCCTTCTCCTCCTCCCGGCTCATCTGAAAACCCACGTCCTCGGCCGGGCGCAGTGACACACGCCTGTAATCCGAGCACTTTGGGGGGCTGAGGTGGGAAGATCACTTGAGGCCAGGAGTTCAAGATCCCATCTCTACAAAAAATATAATAGAAAAATTAGCCAGGTGTGGTGGCACGTGCTGTAGTCCCAGCTACTTGGGAGGCTGAGGCAGGGGGATCTCCAGAGCCCCAGAGGTGGAGGATGAAGTGAGCTATGATGACATCACTGCACTCTAGCCCAAGTGACAAAGCAAGATCACGTCTCAAAAAAAAAAAAAAACCCCACCTCTTCCAGGAAGCCTCTTCAGACCACCCCATCCCTGCGTGACAGCTGCACGTGGTGGCAGGAGTAGCCCTGGTTTCCAGGTGTGTTTAGCCACAGCCTCACTACGAGCCTCTCAGTGGTCTCCTCACCTCTCTGGGCCTCAGTGTCCCCATCTGCGGCATCTCTATGATTTCCGGCTCTCGTGTAACATGTTCACCAATTTGCACCACTATTCACGTTTTTTTTTTGGCCTGGCATGCAATAGATGCTAAATAATAGCAATAATATTAATTATGATAATAAAAACAAACAGTTATTGAACCCATCATGATTCTACATGCTTTACATGCATCATCACACTTAGTCAATAGTTTTTGGATGAATGGAGGAATAGAAGGAGGGGGAGGGCAGGGAAGGGGAGGAGAGGCTGCCCTCTGCACAAGCACCGCGCTCGCGACGGCAGAGCCCTGCGCCCTGGCTTGGTGCACCAGTAGGGGCTCAGCAAACACGGGACGGGAACACGGAAGAACTTACAGAATGGAGACCAGATTCAAGATGTCTCTTACGTTTGAACGGGGCCACCCCGTCCCCTCTTTTGAATGGTAGGAGCTCCTGAAAGGAACCACAGCTCCAAACAAGGGACTGCCAACCACAACAGGTCCCCGTACAGATGCTGACCGAGCCACAGGCAGCTCTGATCGTTTCCCCGGCCCTCTGGCCTGAGCACTCTGGAGCTGAGTAAACGGGAAGTCAGCACGGAACCGTAAACCAACAGGATTACCCCAGTGTCAATACCTGCTGCATATCAGGGATCCTCTGGGTCGCCCACGAGCTATCTGAAATGACCCATCCCTGCCACCTTGGCCTGCCCTCTGGGCCACCACACTTCACCCACACTTGTTTATTACGAGTAACCTAAGCTCAGCAGGCCTGATCGAGGCGTGTTAGTACCGACATGGCCAAGAGGCCAGATAGCTGCCATCTGACCTCGTTCTCTGTTCCCTGCTGAAAAGGGCCACTCACTCGCATTACCGGTCCTTCTGGCACTGGGGTACCGGGGGTGGCTTCCCTTGGGGCTCAACCGCTGGCTCCAAGGGCACAAGGTACAGTCTGGGAGGTCCTAGCAGCTCTTATTGACTGGCTGCAGTACAGCCCTGGCCCTCCCTCTCCCCTGACCCCAGCAGGGCGGCAGGGCTCCCGTGCACCTTGCAGGCCAGAAGAAAGGCGTCTCGTGCTATTAGCTCAAATGAAGAAAATCATGCCGGGGAGATTGAATTTTCTGCAGACTCGTTTAACTTGGTGATTTCTGAGAGCTTGGCACTGGCAGCCGGGGGGAGTGGGCTGCAGCCGCCAATTGATCAGCCACTTCCCAAGAATATTCGTAGGCTTATTAAATCAGCATGA
>CAUYSK010110935.1:0-66084 GCA_963575035.1 Avahi laniger
GACCCTGTCTCTACTAAAAAAAAATAGAAAATTAGCTGAACAACTAAAAATATATAGAAAAAATTAGCCGGGCATGGTGGCACATGCCTGTAGTCCCAGCTACTCAGGAGGCTGAGGCAGGAGGATCACTTGAGCCCAGGATTTTGACGTTGCTGTTAGCTTGGATGACGCCACGGCACTCTAGCCCAGGCAAAACAGTGAGACTCTGTCTCAAAAAAAAAAAAAAAAAAGAATAAATGTGTTAAATTTCAGGGCAGTGCATTCATTGCGGAAACCAAAGCTAACATCAACAATATTAAAAGACAAAACACGACTATTACATTAGGCTTAGTCAATCATGAAAGCATAGAATGAGGACTAGAAAGTTATAAAAACAGTCCTAAAAATCTTCTTTCAGGAATACATTACTATGCTCTGACTGTAGTCACTCCACGAATAGTATTTTCCTCTCTCCCTCCCAGCAAAACACATTTGAGTACCAGATCTTTGTAGTATTAAGCTAAGCTCAACCACTTTTAGGCAAGTTATTTAATCTAGAATCCTGGTTTTTATTGATATTGTTTGTTAAATATTGCATACAATAAACATATTACAATATGCACTAAACATTCTGCATACAGCAGAATTTCATACAAATAAAATCTGTCCTAGACTTCATCCAAGAGAAGTAAGCAAAAAAAAAAACCTAATTTCACCTACAATTTGGAAGTGTAACATAAGCCTCTAAGAGACTATTATAATTGTTTTATTAATCCATGTAAGTAGGCCTTAAGATAGACTAATACTTACAGAAAAATTTAAAACAGTACTCTGTAAATTGATATTTCACATCCAGAATAGAAAACAACAGATTATAATGTCTCTTGTTATATCATAGCTTTATGTATAAACCTGGACATTAAAACTACATTAATAAAAGATATAATGTAAGTTCTCTCAAAAACATTTTGGAAAAGAAAAATAGCAAAGTAATTTTTATAGGCAGTTTTCTTTCAAACTAAATTATCTAATGTATTGTGAGAAGCAACAAAACTACTTTATCATACCCATATTGAGTTGAATTCTCACAATGGAAAAAAGTCAAGTTTTATGCTAAATTAGCACTCAAAGCATTTGGCGTCTTCTTCCCTTCCTCCAAGATTTGAATTGTCCATTAAATTATAATCATTACTTGTCAATAAGAAGCAAAGAATCAAGATATTAACAATGACCATACATATTCACAAACAAAGCCCTCAGGTCTCAATGTACCACAGTGCTTAGAAAAGGAAGCCCCCAAAATATGAAGTTACCACCAGGTGGACAGCATGGATATTTGGGATCCCATTCCTGTACTTTATATCTCCTCAAACTAAAAAAAATACACATATAGAAGGAATTCTATTGATTATTTATATCAACCATGAAGATACTTATCCTTTAGATGAAAGCAATTTTCATTTCAATTTTTAAATAATTTTCAAAAGTAATTAGTGAATATTAGAATTAGATACTGTTTGTGTATTTTAAGATATAAGAAGAAAAGTACAGGAATAGTTACTCCCATTGACTGATTCTGTACTTCAGCTGAAACAAGATGCAGGCTTTGTAGATACCTGGTCCTCATTCATTTCTGTCAGTAATTTGTTGGCAAGGTCTTTCTCATTCTTGTCTGCCACCTTATTGTTAGCATTTAAAAATAGCTGTTAAAAACAGAGACAAGAATAATGGAGAAAGAACATTAAATTGTCACCTATAAGCAGTAATGAAGATTAAGTGGATTCCCATTTCTCTTGAAAATAAATCCAAGAATCCACTCGTGAAGTATATCACACTTTTAGAAATTAAAGATTACTCACTTTTTCTATTATAAACTGCTATTAGTTTATATACTATATATTTATCTCTCAGAACTCAAAGTTATGAAAATAAGAAACAACAACAATAATTAGAATTAGTTAATATTCCTAAATTCTTAAAGAATCAGCAGAGAATGCCTCATGGAAAAGAAGGAAGGCTGCTATTGAGATAGACTAAAGATACTGAAATGAATAATACACAGTAAAGGTCCTGTAGTCAAGTAAGTTTGTGAAATCCTATCAAACTAATTTTAAAAAGGGTTCTTTCCAGAAATACCTCTCAGAGTCTCAAATATGCTAATACGTACTTTCACAAGGGAGGTCAGTGTGCAGCATTTACTGAATTTATCTGACTGCACATTTTATTAAAACTTTGGATAAGAGCATTCTCCAAAGTCATCAAGGGTGGAGCTTAAGTTATATTAGTTTGTATTCTGTAAAGGGACTACTCTTTTCTGAATTAAATAAACTAATTTAGTATTTTAGTTTCAGTATATAAAACTCAGCACCCCAAAAGGCCTTGGCCTTAGCTCAGTTTGGGTGACGAGAAAGATAATTCAAAAAAAAGTAAAAGGGAGGCCAGGCACAGTGGCTTATGCCTGTAATCCTAGCATTCGGGAAGCTGAGATGGGAGGACGGCTTGAGGCCAGGAGTTTGAGACTGGCTTGGGCAACATAGCGAGATCCCATCTCTATAAGAATTTTTTTAAAATTAGCCATGTGTGGTGATGCACATCTGTAGTCCCAGGTAATCAGGAGGCTGAGGCAGGAGGATCACTTGCCCAGGAGTTTGAGGTGACACCACTGCACTCCAGCCAAGGCAACAAACTGAGACCCATTCCACTCCCTCACCCCCAAAAAAAAGAGTAAAAGGGAAAAAAATTTAGATTCAGATTTAGAAAGGAACTTTCATTAAGAGCATCCTAAGAAGGTTGTTCTTTATGGGAATTATCACCAGTTTTCACTCATGAGCAAAAAATTTTAGAATTAATATATTTATTATTATATGGGTAAATAAATATGCTATCAATGTTTCTAGTTTACAGTGAGTATGTACTACTTTAATAATCATAGAATATGTTATTTGACCTTGACAGGGCACCAAATTATTTATAAATTTTTATTTAAATTATGCAAAGAACATGTTTCAAAAATATGCATGTAATTAAAATTTTCAGTTGGACAATATGTCAAAAAGCCTTTATGAAATGCAAAACTACAAAAAAAAAATTACTCTCATCAAATTCTTTCCTCGTTTGATTAGCTAAGTTAGTCCTCTGTATCCCTGAGTTCTGCAGCCATGGATTCCACTAAACTTAGATCAAAAACACTCAAAAAAAAAAAAATTGCATCTGTACTATACATGTAGACTTTTTTTCCTTGTCATCATTCCCTAAACAACATAGCATAACAACTATTTACATAGCATTGTATTAGGTATTACAAGTAATCTAGAAATGATTTAAAGTATGTGCATAGGTTATATGCAAATACTATGCCATTTTATATAAGGGACTTGAACATTTGTAGATTTTGGTATCATGAGAAGTCCTGGAACCAATCCCCCGTGGATACTGAGGAATCATGGTACTGGTAGAAAACATTCCAATTTGGTTTGAAAATAAATCTAGTAAAAGATAAGCAATATTTCTATTTATGTGAAGTTGAAATTTCAACTTAACAAAAACAGTTCAGGATAGGTAACTTGGAGTCACGTTTACAGACTGTGATAGAAGACAGCATTTCTATGAGAAGCTGAATTGTTTTTCAAAGAATTAAAGGCAAAATCTTGATTATATTAATATCCTTTGACACAAATAGTTAAGAAAGCTCAGAAGCAACAAATGACTTAAAGGACCTCAAAGGTATTCCTGAAAGGAATCGAAATAAAACACTTCATGTACTGAAATGCTTCTCATACAAAGAAATTATTAATAGTTTCCAGTCTGACTACTATTAAAGTTTTTTTTTTTTTTTTCAGACAGAGTCTTGCTCTGTTGCCCTAGCTAGAGTGCAGACATCATCGTAGTTCACTGTGACCTCAAACTCCCGGGCTCAAGTGATTGATCCTCCTGCCTCAGCCTCCTAAGTAGCTGGGACTACAGGTGCATGCCACCATGCCCAGCTGATTTTTTTCTATTTTTGGTAGAGACAGGGTCTCACTCTTGCTCAGGCTGGTCTTGAACTCCTGAGCTCTAACAATCCTCCCACCTAGGTTTCCCAGAGTGCTGGGATTACAGACATGAGCCACCGCACCCAACCATCTTTAAAGTATTTAAACAATTGCAAATGATATAATAATAGTTTCAATTCAAGATAAAATTTGGTTACATAATTAAATGCAAACACAAATTTATTATAAAAATTCAGTACTAATATGCTCAAATGTGAATTAAAACACAAACATAGCTTATTAAAATCAAAGACAATAATGATAATAGAGAAATACCTTGCAGTTCTGTAGCAGTCGTAAGAGATGTTCAAAACAATTACTGTTCAGAAAAATGGCCTGAAGAACAGGCCTGTCTGTGCAATCTAACATGGCTGTGATGGTATCTAGGAAAATGAAAACAAATCATCTATGCAAAATGAAAGTTTGGGATCATATGAATATTTAATCATATTTTTAATTTAGGCTTTTTAGCTAACAAAACATGTAAATGTACTTGGAAATAATAGGGATGAGGAATAGAAAACAAATTCTGTAATTATCAATTGATAAGAAAAGTGAAAAATTTTATGCTTTACTATGTAAAATATTTAAATTTTATATGAGTGATATCTATTTTCCAGAGACTTATTTAGCTGTTCTTCATCGTAAGTCTCAAGTCTAAGTGCCCAATTTGCTATTAATAAACAACAACTGGCTATGTTTGGCAACACAGTATTATTTATATACTATAAAATTAACATACAGCCATTATGAAAATGAGACTTCAATTAATCCATTTATGACAATGTTTTGCTCTTGTTTCCTACTAAAGGGATATCCCCATCCAGAAATCAAATGGACATCTGTCCATTCAATACAGACTTAAACTTACTTACAAACTTAAAATTTATAATAATTATAAAACATGGCATGTTTTATAAAAGAATAAAAACTACATAAAACAAATCTTATTTTCTGAAAGAAACAAATGTTGTAATGGATCATTTTCAACAGGATTTTGGTGTCTAATATGTTTAAATTGATATCACACACACACATAAACATATAAAAGCATTTTTATGTTTTTAGAAGCCATACACCAAAACATTAATGTTGTATATGTCTGAGTGGTAAGATATAAAGAACTATTATTTTCTTTTTACTTATCTGAATTTCCTAGTTAGCTGTAATGAAAATATTTTATTTCTGTATTAAGTAATTATGAATTAATAATATTTGCATTTAATGATAACATGGGAATACAATAAGAAATCATGTATGTTGGTGAGGGAGCTTGCAAAGCAGAGTGAGAGATGTAAGCACAGAATGACACAAAGCAACCAAAACAGAGAGAGAAAAAGAAACAGACACACACATACAGAGGATCTGATGAAGAACAAAAACAAAAAGGGGCCCTCTAGAGGAAGGGTAGATATTGAAGTGACCT
This sequence comes from Avahi laniger, assembly GCA_963575035.1. NCBI lineage: Eukaryota > Metazoa > Chordata > Mammalia > Primates > Indriidae > Avahi > Avahi laniger. The sequence continues at coordinate 5,437 of CAUYSK010110935.1, forward strand.
CTACAGAGATATTATAGAGACACATACAAAATTGATTGCATGTGACTTTTTGTCTCAGGTTACTACAAATAGCACTTTCTGAAAATTTACTTTTTCTACATTTCAAAGTCATAGCTGACTTTCTTTTTAATATCGATGCTTTTAGTGGACTACCCTTTCAGAAAAGAATATGGAGACTTGATTGTCATCATTAAAACAAAGATGTTAGAAAAACAAAATGATTCTGTGTTAATTATTTGGAAGTCAAAATCTAAACAGTCACACAATATCTGAATTAAACAATCAATACTTTCCACATGATGGCCTTGTATTTCAAAAGAAAGTGAGAAATATGAAAGCAAAAATTAGACTCAAAGAAAACTGTCTTTATGTAATACTTACTCAGCATTTTGATCTGCAGAGCTATGAATCGGCTTTCCCACTGTCTGGACCTTCTTTGATTAGGTAAAGCTGAATGATCTGAATTTAGCAATTTAAAATAGTTCTCCAGAATAGTACTAGTTTCCACTTGACGCTGGTCAGAGCTGCTACTGAGAAGGATATGTACCACTTCGGTAAGGCACTTGAGAGTTAGTTCTACCTTCCTACCCACTTCTTCAGGATCTCCATCCTCCCAGGAATCACAATCTGCTAAAACTCGCATAAGAACTTCCATGGTGGCTGGAGAAATTGCTTGCAAAGCATTCCTCTGAAATATTAAAGATGATAAAAATGAAACCCAAACCTAACTGAAGTTCTGTATGTTTGCAACAAAGAGAATTTAATAAATCTGCAGACTCTTTCTTTTAATAAATCAACATATATAAGAATGCTTAACAAATAATTTGACAGACACTGCTAGTGGTTTATACATATTAAGTATTCCCTTCCTCATAGAAAACTCACATTCTACCCTTCCTTGCAGGTAAGGGTAGCCATGTAATGTAGTTCTGGTCAAGAATATTTGGCAGTAGACTATGAAAAGGGTATTACTTTACCAATAAAAGGAGGAAGACCCTTTACCCTTGGCCTTTTCACCTTAGTCCTGCCTAGAATGCAAACATAATGCCTGGAGGCCCCTTTATATCATGAGGCAATAAGCCCAAGAATTAAAGTAGCAGGCTACAGAGGCAGAACAGGAATATCAAAGGACCTTAGTCCTTGAAGTTATCATTGAGCTGCTGTACCAACCCAGAGCTGCCTACATTTGGATTTCTTAAGCAAGAACAAAATAACAATCCCAAATTGGTTACATCTCTCAGGTTTTCTATTGGTTACAACAAATTGACCCCAACTGATTTAGATATATAAGATGACTGGCTTGGATCTGATTCTATAAACATATTTCTGAAAACTAAGTACACTAAGTAATACACTAAGTAATTGGTAGCTATATTGAGGTGACCAGTAAAACTTGGGAATAAATACATGTATTGCCCTAAATTGTTAAATTGAAGCATAATGAAACAGAACATAGTTATGGAAAATCATCTGAAAGTAATAGCACTTACGCCATTAAGACTTGTTATTATTGATAGTTATCAACAAAATAAATATTGTCAATAATAATAAGTACTACTATGGAGGAAACCGCTGATGGCGTACCCAATAATCAATCTCCCCCATCTTCCTTATTAATAGAAAACCCTGATGTTTTCCTGGACACATAGCTGTCCAGAATAAAAATCACATTTCCTAAACTCTCCTGCTGCCAAGGAGGCTGAGAAAGCAAGTTTTATCAAACTTTATATATGGACATATTTGCCTTCTCTGCAGTCATATGACCAAGAGCTTGGCAAATGAGATTAAAAAGGCAGTAAATGTCAGCTTTTCTGCATCTCTTTAAAAGATAGTTGGCACATGCCATTTGTCTACTTCTTCGTTACCCCCTCTGTCTTTGTGCCCCAAATGCAAACATGATAGCCAGAATTTTAGAAGGTATCTTGTAGTGTGAGACAGAAGAGTAAAGATGGCAGATTGACATTCAGAAGGAACGTGGTCCCTGAAAATCATAGAGGGACCAAATTAACTCTGGACTGTTTAAAATTTTTTTAATGAGAGAAATGTAAACTAACTTAAGCTGTTATAATTTTATTATTAACTGCTACCTACAGTGAATCATAAATTTAATGGATACAGTTGTTATTTACTTAGTTTTCGTAAGTACAAGCACTTTAAGTACTTTACATATATAATATTGTGATTTACTCCTTACAACTATCCTATAAATGTCACTTTTTCCATATTATAAAGAAAGTAAAACACATGTAAATAGTTTATCCAGGGTCACACAACTAGCTAGAGATGGACATGGAACTCAAAGCTAGGTCAGTCTAGCTCCAAAACTCTTGTTTTTAACACAACACAAAATTAAACAGGTTTTAGATATGCCAATGGGAAGCCTAGGTATAATTCTTTAGGAAAGGAGACCAGTAATTGAACTTTAATTTTTCTGTTCTTTTTTTTGTTTTTTTTTTTGAGACAGAGTTTCACTTTGTTGCCCTGGCTAGAGTGAGTGCCATGGCGTCAGCCTAGCTCACAGCAACCTCAGACTCCTGAGCTCAAGCAATCCTACTGCCTCAGCCTCTCAGGTAGCTGGGACTACAGGCATGTGCCACCACGCCCGGCCAATTTTTTCTATATACTTTTTTAGTTGACCAATTAATTTTTTTCTATTTTTGGTAGAGACAGGGTCTCGCCCTTGCTCAGGCTGGTCTCGAACTCCTGAGCCCAAACAATCCACCCGCCTCGGCCTCCCAGAGAGCTAGGATTACAGGCGTGAGCCATCGCGCCCGGCCTTTCTGTTCTTTTTGACAAGATCATTCTTACACCTATCGATATTCAATTCATCTAAATACCTTTGTACTGATACCACATTCAACAAATAATTTTTTGCTTTTGACATGACTCTAACTATATGCCCTGATCACAAGGATTTTGAGTATTTTTAGTACATAAAATAATAAACTGAGCTTCTGATATCTTGATTTTCATGTTAGTTTTCATTACAGAGATCTCTTGGGGCTTGATTACTCCTGGGCAATAAAAAAAACAAATCTCTGTGTTTAAAAAAAAAGGATCCAGTAAGCTTCTACATTAGTCAATAACAATGCCACTTCCATTTTCATTCATGCACACTAATTAATTCTTTTTAGCAGTAGTGGAAAAATAACAGAAATGGGAGATAATGACCCAAAAGAAGGATATCAGTTATTACAGGAAAGTGATTAAGCAAACATAAGCTAGAATATAAGATTCTGGTCACCATCTCCTTCACTACAAGGAGACTCTTATCTTCTACCAGCGTTAAGAGGAGAAGGTCACATAGCCCACCAGGATAGCCAAGCAGAAATTGTGGCTGGTACCAAAAAGGGATAGAATCAATAAAACAAAAGAGAAGGAAATTTCAGCAACACTCTGGGTGCTGACAGGGTACTAGGGTAAGAGGGAATAAAAATACTTTTTTAAAAATGCCCATGGATTCAGAAGTCTTTACTCTGAAAAAAACAAAAAAATGCCCATTGAGCACAAGGGCCATTCAACAAAAAAATGATAATACAGAGAGAAAACAAAGTAAAGACAAGAAGGAAAAGGCAATTGCAGCAGTACTAACATATAGGAAACTCTTAATCTCAGGATGATATTTACAAGATTAATACCCAAGAAAATATTGGGCACATTAAATTGGGCACATTAAAAAAAGGAATTACCCAAATATATAGTCATCTGTTTATGAAGCACACTTGAAAAATGAATATTACACTCTTAAATCTCCAAACAGAATAGGAAATGAAAAATAAATCATCAAATAAATAGCAATTGCCTATGCTACAATATTAAAATTTCCTTATTGCTAAAAGATAAAAAAGAGTTTCATGAGAGGCTCTTAAACTCAAATAAATGTCTAAGTATTAACTTTCCAGCACATAGACAAGGATTTCTTCCTAATGCCCAAAATGACAAGGTGATACACCTAGTGTATTATTGGTATAATTTTATATCTCTAAATAAAACTAAAGTTTTTAAAAATATAGGTTTCTAAGTTTTTACATAAAACAGTAATTTAAACACATAATTTGGTATAACAATAGAAACGACATAATACACTGATGTTAGTAAGAGAATGTTTCATGTGAAAGAAAAAGCTAATAATTAAAAAAAGGAAGATAAGAACTTTCAAACTAAGAGAGAAAGGAAGAGAGAGAGGGAATTGATGGGATCTGAAACTTGGATGGAAAAAGTTATATCTTTATTTCCACTAATCTCTAACTAAAATTTAGTATTTCCTTCAAATTTAAATGTAAGCAACAAAGCACAGATGTGTAAGTAATATTTGTGATTCTGTCACCAATAAAAATCATATGCATGTTCATATATTATATTTGTTGCATCTCTCAAAACATCACTTATACTTATCTCTTTTTAAAAATGACATTAGTTAGACTTGCTGCTACATCTTTTTAATTAATGTGTCATAAAGAAGCACATATTAATATGTCACATGTTTATTAATATTTTAGTAACTGCATTTTAGTATAATTGGTATCCTTTGTGATCTCATGTATTTTATTTCAGGCATTTAAAAACATTCTGACAAAGGGCTTTATCAGACTGCCGAAAGAGTCTGTGTTACATAAAGTACAAAAAGTGTTATGAACGTCTGATCTAAACTGTGGTTTAAGAAAACATGTAGAATGTTCTTTCTCAACTATAATCCTACTGTCAACTAGAAGTTATACCTGGAGTTTATGAAAGGCAGCTTTTAAGATGTTTAATGTAAGAAAAAATTACTAGAAATTCTTTTTTTTTTTTTTTTTTTTTTTGAGACAGAGTCTCACTGTGTTGCCCGGGCTAGAGTGAGTGCCGTGGCGTTAGCCTAGCTCACAGCAACCTCACACTCCTGGGCTCAAGCGATCCTCCTGCCTCAGCCTCCTGAGTAGCTGGGACTACAGGCATGCGCCACCATGCCCGGCTAATTTTTTTTCTACATATTTTTAGTTGTCCAATTAATTTCTTTCTAATTTTAGTAGAGAGGGGTCTCGCTTTTGCTCAGACTGGTTTCGAACTCCTGAGCTCAAACAATCCGCCCGCCTCCGCCTCCCAGAGAGCTAGGATTACAGGCGTGAGCCACCGCGCCAGGCCTAGAAATTCTTTCTTGTATTCAACCCAACTGCTAGAGTTTGATTTCATCTGAACTAACAGGGTTGACTTCCTCCATACTCCAAAGTAAAAACTAGTCGCTAAAAGCCAACACAAATAAGACTTATAATATAAAAAATTGTTAAATCTGGTTATTTATCCAGTAATTGTATTGTCAATGCTAAAATTATTACTTAGGGTTTTGACAAGATAACAAAAGAAATAAGTAAGATTAGTTTAAAACAAAATAGAAACGTAAAGATAACTATATTGTTCATGAAGTTATAAAAAGACAAAGAATATATTAAATAATTCACCAAAAGCTTTTTGCATTGTTAACTATTACATATTAACTTTCAACACTTTCCTCACCTGCCCACCGGCTACAATGGCTCCAAAAAGATGCAATAAGCAACACTTCAGACTTTCCTTGAGATGTTCACTTTCCTGAAAACATTCTGTAAATATAATACACAAATAAATAAGTAAGATTTCTCACAATCACAATATGATTTATCTCTAAGGAATGTTTGATACAAACATGAAGAACTATTTGTGAAAAGGCTAAAATATGTTTAAAAAAGGCTGATATAAATTTTGTCTTAGAAAAACAGAAACCATCTGTCAGGGGGCACTTTAGGGTACTCCACGTTATCTCATTTAGTTCTCATAATAATCCATATAAGGATGATATTTTGCCCCCATTTACAAATGAGCAAATGGAAGGTCAGAAGTTAATCTCTTGCCTGGTTACTAAGTGACAGCACTAGAAATTAACCCAAACCTGACATAAAATTAGATGCCTCTTTAGTACAACTAGTCAATTATAAAATGAAAGAGTTGGACAAAAAGATTTCCTGGGTCCACTCTAGGGCCAATATTCTAAATTCTGGTACCAAGAGTAACCTTTCTCTTAACATTATAAATTATTTTATTGTTTTTACTTTATTGTTTTTAAAAGGTTATATATACGCACGTCAAAAAAAAGTTAAAAAAGCATAAAAGAGCTGACGAGGAAAAGTAAGTCTCCCTCTGACCTATTCCTCAGTCGACCACACTATCCCTGCCTTAAAAAAGAAAAGGAATAAGCTAAATATATAGTCCTACATCATACTTTGTTTATTAACTTAATACAGTCTGGATATTATTACATTTTTACAGATATATCTGCTTTATTCATTTTTATGCCTACAGAGCATATACCACTACAATGAGGTATCTTCACTTAACCTGCTGATAAATGTTATACTTTTCGTCTTTCTTCTGATGCTGATAATTCCGTAATGAATATCCTTTTGCATACGTCATTACACACTTAGACAAGACTAAACAATAAAATTATTTCCAATCTTATACACAATAAATGTCACCAAAAAGAAACAGCATTGAGGTTACATGTACTGATTGAAATTTACAATTAAAAAATTAAGTCATTTCAGCTATGTCAGAATAACTGGCACTACAAGACTTCCAGCTATGAACAACTAGAAAACTGGACAAAAGAGGTTCCATAAATAGGGTCACAGAATTGTGATACACAAGAGAAGGAAAACAAAGTGAGTCCAAGCATCACACCTCAGATTCCTGTTTAGAGATACTTTCTGGACTACTGCACACACAGAAAGAAAGAAACCAAAAAGAACATGGCTATTTGTTGAGTTGGGGAGCCAGAAATCAATATTTAGAGAGGCCTAGGCAATTGGAATCTGTGAAGTATAGTACTGGAATGGAGAAAGCCATACAGAGAAAGTGATCCAGAAATACAAAAATAGCTCACTCTGTGTCTCAGTATCAGTCTTCACATGCTAGTGTGACACCTCACAAGACAGGCAAAAAAAAAACTACAAAGAATCTGTAAGCTGAATAATTCAATGATTTCACACAGAGCTAGAAGATGATAGAATATAATTCTGCCACAGTAGACACACAAAAAGGTAATACACATAAAGGATGTAAAAATATATACCATGTAAACTCTAACAGTAAGATTGCTGGGGAGCCTATATAAATTCACATCTGATAAAGTAGGCAGGGAATATAACCATGGGTAGAGAGGAACATTTAATTATCAAAAATAGGCCACGAAAATAAGACTCAGCAAATTTAAATTGATTAAAGTCATAAAGAATATGTTCTCTCACCATAATGGAATTATAAAGTAATGAAAAAAAGAGGCCAGGAATGGTGGCTCACCCCTGTAATCCTAGCACTTTGGGAGGCCAAGGCGGGAGCATCTCTTGAGCCCAGGAGTTACAAATGAGCCTGAATAACATAGTGAGACCCCATCGATACCAAAAAAAAAAAAAAAAAAAAACTAGTGGGGTATAGCAGCATGAGCCAGCAGTCCCAGCTACTAAGGAGGAGGCTAAGGTAGGAGGATCACTTAAGCCCAACAGTCTGAGGTTGCAATGAGCTATGAGATGATATCATTGCCTTCTAGCCCAGGCAACAGAGCAATACCCTGTCTCAAAAAAAAAAAAAAAAAAAAGGGTTAAAAAAAAAAAAAAAGAAAAGGAAAAAAAAGGCTGGGTGAGGTGGTTCATGCTTATAATCCACTCTGGGAGGCTGAGGCAGGAGGATCCCTTGAGGTCAGGAGTTCAAGACCAGCTGAGCAACAACGACCTGTCTCTACTAAACAACACTGTCTCTACTAAAAATAGAAAAATTAGCCAGGTGTGGTGGCATACACCTGTAATCCCAGCTACCCGGGAAGCTGAGGCAGGAAAATTGCTTAAGCAGAAGAGTAATGAGGTTGCTGTGAGCTAGGCAGACACCACAGCACTCTAGCTCAGGTGCCAGAGCAAGACTCCATCTCAAAAAAAAAAAAAAAGTAATGATAAAAAGATACCTGGAGACTTTTCATGAAGATGGCACTGAAAGCAAAGGAGACTCCTGGTTCTTCCAAAGCTGAAGCCAAAGCAAAGGCTTTGAAGGCTGAGGCATCCACAGTCACAAAATAAAAAGATCTGAACATCACCCACTTCTGGTGGCCTAAGACACTGTGGCTCCAAAGGTAGCCTAAATATCCTTGGAAGAATACCCACATAAGAAACAAGCTTACCTGCTGTGCCATTACCAAGATCCCCTTAGCCACTGAGTCAGCCATGAAAAAGACAGAAGACAACAACACACTTGTGTTCAGTGGGGATGTCAAGGCCAAGAAGCACCAGATGAAACAGGCTGCGAAGCTCTATTACAGTCATGTGGCCAATGTCAACACCCTGATTAAGCCCAATGGAAAGAAGAAGGCATATATACGTTCAACTGGCTCCTGATTATGATGTTTTGGATACAGCCAACAAAACTGGGATCATCTAAACTGAGTCCAGCCAGCTACTTCTAAACATAAATTTTTTCACCATAAAGAAAAAAAGGATCTGGAAACTCCCCAAACATTTGCAGATTAAATAACACATTTCCTTTTTTCTTGAATTAAATTATTTTGACAAATACGAATTGTATATATTAATATTTATTTATGGTATACAACATGATGTTTTGAAATATGTAAACATTGTGAATTGTCTAAATCAAACTAATTAACATATGCATCACCTCATACACTTAACATTTTTTGTGGTGAGAACACTTAAAAACTGCTACTCTCTTAGCAATTTTCAAGTGTATAAATACATTGTTATTAACTATAGTCACCATTTCATAGAAAGATCTCCTGAACTTATTCTTCCTGTCTAACTGGAATTCTGTATCCTTTGACCAGCATTTCCCCAATACCCCCAACAACAGATTTCTTAATAATCACTGTGTCAAAAAAACAAAATTCCGGCCGGGCGCGGTGGCTCAAGCCTGTAATCCTAGCTCTCTGGGAGGCCGAGGCGGGCGGATTGTTTGAGCTCAGGAGTTCGAGACCAGCCTGAGAAAGAGCGAGACCCCGTCTCTACTAAAAATAGAAAGAAATTAATTGGACAACTAAAAATATATAGAAAAAACTAGCCGGGCATGGTGGCGCATGCCTGTAGTCCCAGCTACTTGGGAGGCTGACGCAGGAGGATCGCTTGAGCCCAGGAGTTTGAGGTTGCTGTGAGCTAAGATGACACCACGGCACTCTAGCCCGGGCAACACAGTGAGACTCTGTTTCAAAAAAAAAAAAAAATTCCAAAATTAGAAAATATTTTAAATCAAGTAGAAATTAAAACAAACATATCAAAATCTGTGGGGCACAGCTAAAGCAATATTTCACGTCCATACTAGAAAAGAAGGTCTAAAGAAAGCATATCTAATTAAAGATCAAAACTTCCACTCTAAGAAGCTATAAAAAAAAGAGAACCAATTAAACTCCAAGTAAAAGGGAGATAATAATAAAGATAATAGGAAAAATTAATGAAACAGGAAATGAACACACAATAGAGAAAAATCAATAAAATCAAAAGCTGGTTTATTGAAAAGATCAATACAATTTTTTAAGAGCTAGGATCCCATTATGTTGCCCAGGCTGGAGTACAGTGGCTATTCACAGGTGTGATCATAGTATACTAGAACCCTGAACTCCTGGGCTCAAGCAATCCTCCTACCTCAGCCTCCCAAGTAGTTGAGAAAACAGTATATACAGTATCAATATAATTTAAAAACCTCTAGCTAGACTGATCAAGAAAAATGGAGAGAGAAAATGTAAATTACCAACATCAGGAATGAAAGAGGGGACATCAATCCAAATCACATAGATTTCAAAAACATAAGAAAGAAATATTACAAACAACTTTATGCTGGTAAATTCAACATGGATGAAAAACACAAATTCCCTGAAAGACATGAATTACAAAACCTAACAAGAAGAAATAGGAAATCTGAATTGTCCTATTTCTAGTAAAGAAATTGACTCCATAACTTAAAAACTTTCTACAAAGTAAACTCCAGGTCCAGATGGCTTTGCTAGTGAATATTAAGAACATCATAATGGCAATCTCAAATCAATTCTCACGGAAAATAGAGGAAAAGAGTAAGTACACTGTCCAACTCACTTAATAAGATCAGCATTATTGTTTAAGTCATCTATCAATGGTATTTTGCTATGCCGGCCTGAATAGACTTACAGATTTTGGTATCAGGAAGTGTAGTGCTGCTAAAACAAATACGTAAAAATACAGAACCAGCTTTGGAACCGGGCAATGGGTAAAGGCTGGACAAGTTTTGAGGTGCATGCTGGAAATATGGATCTTCAGGGCAACTCTGGTAAGGTCTCAAATGGAAAAAAGGAACATCTTGGCCGGGCGCGGTGGCTCATGCCTGTAATCCTAGCATTCTGGGAGGCCGAGGCGGGCGGATTGTTGGAGCTCAGGAGTTCGAAACCAGCTTGAGCAAGAGTGAGACCCCGTCTCTACTAAAAATAGAAAGAAATTAATCAGACAACTAAAAATATATAGAAAAAATTAGCTGGCGCATGCCTGTAGTCCCAGCTACTCAAGAGGCTGAGGCAGAAGGATTGCTTGAGCCCAGGAGTTTGAGGTTGCTGTGAGCTAGGCTGACGCCACGGCACTCACCCTAGCCCGGGCAAAGAGTAAGAGTCTGTCTCAAACAAAAAAAAAAAAAAGGGAACATCTTACTGAAAACTGGGGAAAGGTGATCCTTGTTATGAAGTGGCAAAAAATTTGGCTGAACTGTATTCTAGTGTTTTGTGGAACATAGAACTCGCAAGTAATGAAATTGGATATTTAGCTGGAGCAATTTTTTTTTTTTTTTTTTTTTGAGACAGAGTCTCACTCCTTTGTCCTGAGTAGAGTGCCATGGCATCAGCCTAGCCCACAGCAACCTCAAACTCCTGGGCTCAAGTGATCCTCCTTCCTCAGCCTCCCTAGTAGCTGGGACTATAGGTGCATGCCACAACACCCAGCTAAGTTTTCTATTTTTAGTAGAGACAGGGTTACGCTCTTGCTCAGGCTGGTTCTTGAACTCCTCAGCTCTAGCAATCCTTCCGCCTTGACCTCCCAGAGTGTTAGGATTATAGGCGTGAGCCACAGTGCCCGGCCAGCTGAGGCAATTTCTAAGCAAAGTAGTGAAGGAACAGCTTGATTTCTCTTGCTGCTTATAGTAAAATGCATAAGGAGAGAAATGAATTAACAAAGGACTTGTTAAGCCAAAAAGAACCAAAACCTAAAGATTTTGAAAATTCTCAGACTATCCATATTATAAAATGAGAAAGTTAGTTCTGAAAAAAAACACTAAGGGTGTGGCCAATAAACAGATCATAGTTATACCCAACTAATGGACTTCAACCATCTCAGCAGTGGCCAGGAATAGTGATGCAATTATACCAGCAAAGACACTACCATTTTAAACTAAAGGGGATAGAAAAAGTGGCAAAGAATGAAGGACCTCTCATTTTTATTTTTGTTTTTTTTTTTAGAGATGAAGTATTACTCTGTTGCCCAGGCTAGAATGCAGTGTGGTCACAGCTCACTGCAGACTCAAGCTTCTAGGCTCAAGCGATCTTCCTGTCTTAGCCTCTCAAGCAGCTAGGATACAGATGTGCACCACACCATGGCCAGCTAAATTTTTTTTTTTTTTTTTTTTGTAGAGACAGGGTCTCACTAGATTGCCAGGGGGGGTCTTGAACTCCTGTCCTCAGGTAATCCTCTTGCTTCGACCTCCCAAAGCACCCAGATTACAGTGGACTCCTTGGATTCTATAGAACCAGACCAAAATTGTGAACGTGTGCTATTTTTCAAGGAAAGGGAAGAATAACACCACAGATCCAGGGGGCAAGGCTGTTTCCTCCTCCTCTTTGGGTTTCAAAGGGTGTGATCACCTCTCAGGCTTCAGTGTGCCAGGATGACCCCACCCAGTGCTTCAGGGGTAGGGCTGCCCTCACAGACAGCCATGCGGGCAAGCCTACAGAGAAAGCAGAGCACAAGGAGTAGGGATGTAAAGCAGAGGCAGAAGGGGAGACACTAGCATCCCAATGGGCCTAGGGATTATTCTCAAGCTTTAAAGTCTAATGGAATGTGTGTTACTAGGTTTTGGGCTCGCCTGGGACCTGTCACCTCTTTCTTCTTTCTTATTTTTCCCTTTTGGAATGGGAATGCTTATTCTAGGCCTTTCCCACTGTTGTATTTTAGATGCACATGACTTATCTGGTTTCACAGGTTCACAGATGGAGAGCAATTTTGACTCAGGATGAGTTGCAAATGAGTCTCACTCATATCTGATTTAGATGACATTTAGATAAGACTTTGGACTTTAGACCTTACAGAGCTGATGTTAGAATGAGTTAAGACACTTGGGACTGTTGGGATGGAATAAATGTATTTTGCGTGTGATAAATACATAAGTTTTGGGGGGCTATGGGTGGAATGGTATGAACTAAATTATGTCCCCCCACCTCAAATTCGTATGTTGAAGCCCTAACATCCCCCACCATGTGACTGCATTGGAGATACGGCCGCTAAGAAGGTGATTAATGTTAAATGAGGTCATAAAAGTAGAGCCTTTTTATTTCTCTCTCTCTTTTTTTTTACCCAGCAACAGACCAATTTCTTGGGTAAGAAAGGTCAAGCCTTGATCCAATAGAACTGATGCCCTTGTAAGAAGAGACAGAGACACTAGTCTCTTTCCAACAGGTGAGGACACAGCAAGAAGGTGACTATCTGCAAGCCACAAAGAGAGCTCTCACCAGAAACTAAACCCTGCTGGAAACTTGGTCTTGGACTTTCTAGCCCTCAGAACTGTGAGAAAATAAATTTCTGTTATTTAAGCCACCCAGTCTACCATATTTTGTTATGGAAGCCCAAGCAGATTAAGACAATATCCCCGTTACAAACCATGCAAGATATAACAAGGAAAAAAAACACCTACAAATCCATATTTTGCTTGAATATAATACAAAAATCTTTAATAAAATGTTTGCAAATCCAATGTAGTATTACATAAAAAGGATAATATAATCATATAATCATGACTAAAGGTATTTTAGGCCAGGAATGCAATGTTAGCTTAACATTCAAAAATCAATCTTTGTATTTTACCAGTTAGTGCACTAAAGGTAAAAAAAACCATCTCAAATAGATGTACTAGAAGTATGTGAAAAAAGTCAATATCCATTCAATAATAAAAACTATTGGCCAAATAGCATTAGAATAAAGCTTCCTCTACTTAATAAAGGGCATCTATAAAAAAATCTACCACTAACATCATACTGACTGGTGAAAGACTGAATTTTTTCCCCTCTACATGTGGGAACAAGACATGAATGTGTTCTCTCACCACTTCTATTTAACAGTATAAAATGGTATATAGTTTGGAAAGGAAAAAGTAAAACTGTCTTTTTTGCAGACATAATTATATACATGTAAAACCCTTAAGAATAACATTAGGGCTATTATGATTCATACGTGAATTTAGCAAGGTCACAAGATACAAGATCAATATACAAAAATAAATTGTATTTCTATATACCAGTAACAAACACTTGGAAAATATGATTAAAAACAGATCATTTACAAAGCATAAAAAATATATAATACTTTGGGATAAATTAATAAAATATGTGTATGACCTATATATACAAGATACAAAGGCTTCAGTATCTCTACAGCACTTCTAAGCCAGTATGTCTTCCATATGTACCAATTTGATCTCATAACCTCACTTGATGGACCCAAGAATAGCTCTTGGACTGCTATGAGGACTCCTGCAGAACAGGAACCCCTTACACTGTTCTATTGGCATGCAGGATTCCTGTGTGATATCTTCTAAGTGAGGCCAGTTCCAGAGATGGCCTATTGTGGATATGTGAATTTTATTATCTAGCTAAAGGCAATATCACTACTGGTGGTCAAGCAGAGTGGACACTGCAACCATCTTCACCAAGCAATCGAATAAAGGACTGTTTCTTTCTTGCTCTATTTCACAGAAAAAAAATAAAAGAGAACTGAAGCAAATACGGCAAAATGTTAAGTCTGACAAATATGAGTGGGAAACACATACTCAAGGAATACAATGTTCCTGCAAATTTTTCTGTATTTCTGAAAGATGGCATAATCTTTTTTTTTTCCTTTGAGATAGAGTCTCACTCTGTCACCCTGGGTAGAGTGCAGTGTCATCATCATAGCTCACTGCAACTTCTCACTCCTAGATTCAAGCGACTTTCTTGCCTCAGACTCCCAAGTAACTAGGACTACAGGTGTACCCCACCACGTCCAGCTATTATTTTCTATTTTTGATAGAGATGGGGGTCTCATTCTTGCTTAGGCTGGTCTCGAACTCCTGAGCTCAAGCAATCCTCCTGCCTCAGCCTTCTGGAGTGTTAGGATTATAGGCGTGAGCCACCAGGCCCACCCGCGTAATTGTTTTTTAAGAAAAGAAAATTAGGGTCCATATAAGTCACAAATATGGTGGTCAACTCTCTTAAGTTTCCTATTTTTAGTAAAATTTCTGAAGTTCTAACATATACTACTGTCATTAAAATATTCAACTCTTCTCAAAACACTATGAGAAGAGTAAATTAAATAAAACCAAGAACAGTAATCACAGCTAAACACAAATCATGTGCCATACTCTAATGACATATTCTTACAATCTTATCTTATACATTTACAAGCTGAATCAAGGTCAGAATCAGAGCAAGAATAAAGAATAATCAGAGTAAGAAAAACTAGAGGAGTTACTTACGATAAAAGAAAGGGATGAACTCCACTGTGAGAGAAGCTGCTTTATATTTCTGTCTGCTCTTTTCCACAGTACTAAGGATTCGTCTATCATTAAAAAGAAGTTAATAACAAATTATAACCTGGGCAAACAAAGATGATATAATTACAAAGACAATTATAAGACAAATATAATATTTTACTTTTGATTTGTATTTGAACAATACATCTCCAGGACTGGCATAATCTTGAAAAGGAAGTCTAGGTAATAACTTAAATGCTCATCAATTAAAGGATTTCTTCTTTTGAATTAGAAGACATAGTAGCTAGGTTAAGTTCTCCAAATAACTGGAAATTAAACAAGGAACTAGCCCTTAAAATTTCCAATTTGTAAAAGAATTTGTTCAGCAGCACTGCTAAACTGACAGCTAAGGCTAGTAACTTACTATTACAGTAAAACTGAAAATTTATCAGAAATCACATTACTTTGCCACTTTCTGAAATTTTGTCTGGAACAATGAGGCCATACCATTAACTGCTTTCGTTTTAAGGATATAGATCCAGTATCGGCTGGGATTATTTTTGTTTTTAAGGAAAATTCCAGTAGTTTTGATAGATGTGATGATTTCTACAGATTTTCATAAGGCTAACACAAATTGCATGTGCTTTTACCAAAAACATTTCAACTCAACACAAAATGAATCTTTTACACGGGCACGGTGGCGTGGAAATTGGAGAATAAAGGGTATTGTTATGATATTCCAACTAGTGGAATGGTAAAAAATTTTTGTAAAAAATTATAACATTTTTTATGCCCTGAAAAAGCACTTAATATTGTTAGATAAGGCCAACAAAAATGAAAAATATCTTAAGGACAGCCACAGAGAAATCCACTCATCTAAATATGACCTGCTGAAAAAGCATTGGTTTAAGATGCCTTCTTCTTAATGACCATAACTGAACTATTCAAATTACTTTTCTTATAATTATTTCAAAGCTAGGAAGAAAAGCCAATTGACCATAGAATAAACCAAACAGGATAAGCACACCCGGACTCACTAAGGCAGAATAAAGAGTTCCAAGACCCAGATCTAACATCCAGATTCATTAGAAATCATATCAGATGCCATTTGCTACTCCACTGCTTTCCAAATATATGCCTGTTTCTAGTGTGTAGAAGGCATAAAAATGATCATAGTAACTGTCTTTACTTTAATCCTAAACGTAACATCTTAGAACATTAATAGATCTTCCTATTTAATTAAAATCATTACCAAAGATTTTTTATGTATTCATGACAATACAAAATTTACTGGGGTTTCAAATAAAAAATTTAATCATATGGTAAAAAAAGTAATTTTAAAAGGATAAAATGTGATTTAACTTTCAGTTAGGTTATTCCATGAAATTATATCTACCTAGTGTATTTATAATATTATAGATTATGGTATTAACTAATAGATTGGTTATATCCTATCCAAACAACCTGTGCTATAAACAACAATAAACATCCTTAACTAAGTAACATTATAAAAATGTACTTATATGATTTGTGATCAATGACTCATTCTAAATTCCCTGATTTAGATGTAACATATGAACATAAATAATTTCCATCATATTCATGGTAAAAATTTAAAATGGTAACATAAACAAAAGTGGTGAGAACTATTATATATATTAGAACACAAAAATTAAAGCATAAATAGTTTGTACTATATGTTTTCAATAGGTTAAATTAGTAGAGCTAAAAATAAACTTCAGTCTTGTACCATTTTTAGAATATAACATACTTGATGGCTCCATTATTATTTGATATTTGGGCCCAGCATGCAGTACTTAGCAGATGCTAATACATATCAACTGGTTTCTGAGAAGGCTGCAACATGTTTATTCGCAT
Source organism: Avahi laniger (assembly GCA_963575035.1). Lineage (NCBI taxonomy): Eukaryota > Metazoa > Chordata > Mammalia > Primates > Indriidae > Avahi > Avahi laniger. The sequence goes on from CAUYSK010110935.1 coordinate 22,054, forward strand.
CTCAGTTTTCTAAGGTCATGTGCTCTGGATAATTTAGCTATGCCTTTTTGTGCTCCTATCATGTCTAGGACATACTCATTTTTCTTTATTTTTTTAACTTTTAATTTGGAAGTAAGAATATGTCCCAGGGGCAGCCATCTTGGGGCCCTGCACCCTTACACACGCGGAGGCGATAGTGCCGTAGTAGGTCCTATCCACTAAGGAAAGCAACTAATGGCTCCCACGACTACCACTTCCCTTCACTTCTGCTCCAAGTCTCCACTTGATCCAAATTTTATGTACTCCCCTGCAGCAGAGATATATCAGACACTCCCTGAATTTGTTCTAAGTGTATCAAGGATGAAGGAATCAAGAGCAATATCCTGGGGGCTGGGAGGATTCTCCTGGTTGGAGGGGGAAGGGATGGAAAAAACTACTTCTGGGCATAAGGGCATTTGGGGCAGCTGTCATGAAACCTGGCTGGCCGCCACCCCCCCCACTCTTATTTCAATAAAATATTATATCACTATACAGAATATACAAAGTGTACTACCATATAGTCTATATATAAATGTTCTCTCAGTTATCAATTCTGCATCATTATCTAATGATGGCTATTCAAAATGAGGGTTTTCCACCCTTGAAACCCTGAAAAACCTACAAAAACCATTTAGTAATGAAATACTGAGTTTTTCTCTGTACTTGCCAGCGTCATCCCAGCAACAGTTCTGAACTGTAGCAATGGCAGTTGGTTCCTGTCTTCAGCTTATTTTTGGCAGTCCCAGAACCAGCCTTTTGGCCACTCAGTGATATCTGTACCAGCTAAGCAATGCTCCTTCCTTAGAGTTCTGATCCCCAGAGCTGTATGGACTCTTCTCCAAAAATCTGTATTCTGATAACTCCATCTCCCCACTTTGTTCCCATAGTCTTCCCTTTTAGGGAAAATAGTTGTTTCCTAAAGTCACTCTCTCTGCATTAACTCAGTGTCCTACTTTTGCTTTCTCAATTCTCTAACATTTGTTTAATTTCTTTGTATTATCTCCTCTTTTTAAACATCTAGTGTGGCTTCTGTTTTCCTAACTGACACAAACTCCACAATTAAAAATAAATGGATAAAATACTGCTAAAAAGCATGTTAAATATGAAATGTTTTATAAAAAAGAGAAACTTTCTTGAAAAATATATACTCTCTATTTGATGTTATTTGCTTTTAACATTTCTATTATATTAGAATATTAGTATTCAATTGCATTGTAAAATACAAGTTTAGAGTATATTTAATTATCTGGAAGTAGCACTTATCACTAATTCATTCCCTCCAACATCATTCTCTAGCTCAGAGTTAAATCTTGTGGATCTTATATACATCTTTCTAATTGTTTTCATAGAGAAGACTTGCTTTAAAGAATCACATATGACATTCAGGTTTTAAATGAACATTATAATTTATAACACATACCCTGAAATTCTGTGTCTCCAATTCCGATATGGATCATATAAACTTTCACAAAATGCCAATGCATGAATCACAAATTCTTCAATAGATGTCTGATCTGCCATTTCTTTCTCTTTTTTTTTGCTTTTTAACTGAGAATAAAGTTAAACATAAAATTAAAGACATGTTTCATTCATCATCTGACAACAAATTATGCTTATTCAAATAAGCCTAACTTACTCTTTTGAGACTGAAACAGTTATTTAATCACATGGACTGGATACATTCTCTCAAATTTTAGATATATCCTAGGATAGGTTTAAAATACATAGCCAAACATCTTTTGAAAAATTAATGTTTTCAGTAAGAGGAATTTATGATGAATAATAAATACATAAAATCACAAACTGTGTCATTTAAAAAGCCATTTATAAAACAAATTAATTTTTACCTAAAATAATGTACAAATAACGACTTATCTACTTTTAGATAATACGTATAAGGTTTCTGAAATATATATTACCCAACGATGATTTTAATTCTCTTTTCAATTATTACCTCTTCTGAAAACATTTAACTATCCTAACTATAATATAAAAAAAGTAAAACTTAGTTACTCTCAGTAAAGCAACAAAAAAGAATATATCAGTTCACACCTACTTGCTGAATATAGAGTGTTGTCATGGTGATGACATGATTAATGTATGAGCAAGTCCCAATTTCTTCCACATTTGATAGATTTCTGTGAATAAAAAATATTTTTTAATATTTTTTATATATGAAATGGCTAATAAAGTATAGGTTTGGGCAGGGTGTGGTGGCTCACTCCTGTAATCCTAGCACTTTGGGAGGATCACTTGAGGCCAGGAGTTTGAGACCAGGCTGAGCAACATAGCAAGACTCCATTCCTACAAAATATAGAAAAATTAGCCAGGTGTGGTGGCACACACCTGTAGTACCGGCTACTTGGGAAGCTGAGGCACAAGGATCACTTAAGCCCAGTAGTTTGGGCAGTTTGAGGTTGCAGTGAGCTATGATGACATCACTGCCTCTAGCCCAGGCAAACAGAGCGAGACCTTGTCTCAAAAAACAAACAAACAAAATGTATGTTGATGTATTCTACTTGGATTTTGAGAACACATGTTGGCAAACAAAATGCAAATAACTTTTATTAAAACATAAAATCAATATGGCTATATAACTGCTTTCCCACCAAAAATGTGAAATACATCTCAAGAACCATTTATCTACTCTAAATGGAGAATGTTTTAAAAGTACATGCTGATTAGCACCCATTTATCATAGAAAAATTGGAAAATATCACAAAGTATAAACAAAAGAGGGAAAAAAAACAAATATTCTTGCAACCCAAACATAATAAGAAGAAAAGCAACTATTTACATCTAGATTATTTCCTTACAGGTTTTTTTCCCTATGCAGATTCTTAGTTTTCTTTTTGCATATACTGTTGCCATTATACCATATGTGTAGTTTAAGAGTTTTCATTTTACTTTTTAAATTATAATTCCCTTTTTATTTTTTTACTTTTTGAGACAGGGTCTCACTATGTTGCTCAAGCTAGTCTTGAACTCCTGGGCTCAAGCAATCCTCCTATCTCAGCATCCCAAGTAGCTGGGATTACAGGCTTGTGCCACAGTGCCCAGCTTAGTTCCCCTTTTAGACTTATGTCACATCTCCTCAACTATATGTTAAAAAGTCCTTGATAGAAAGGCCACCAGCATCTTTACATATTCTAAAAGGGCACAGTATCATATCCTATTTAAAGCAGTGGATCAATAAGTTTTTGGTGAATAACTAAAATATGGCCTTCATTTTTATTCCATTTTAATAAGACTGAGGTATGACATGTATACTACATCTAAAATCTTTTTCTTGGCATAATAAAAAAGTTTATTAATGTTCTGTTCTGAGATATTTTGACTTTGTAAAATATGTTATATCTTAAAATCCAGTAGATGCTAAGATATCTGAAAAAATTAACCAAATTAACAGAGTTCTTAATGTAAGAAGTCAGGATGGCATGACATCTTAGAGAAAACAAAGATAAAGACATAGGTAAAATTAAAAGACTTTGCAAGAGTTCTACTACTAATAACGGTAAACTAGGACAAATCTTCTCCCTGACAAAAATTGGAAAAGATGGACAAAACATCAAAAAAAATATATCTGTCTAAAGGTATCAGAAAGCTACAAGGAAGTGAAAAATTATAAACCCAAGATACAGAAAAAGGAAAGAGAGAGAGATGAGACCTGCATATACATCCTTTTTTGTACTAATGACTTCTATCATTCCTGACAGAGGTAACAGATGAAACAATGAGAATCTGATGATTGTTTCTGGCAGTTAACCATGCTGAAAAGGGACAAAAACTAGACTTCAGAGCCCCAAAACAATAGTCTCTAAGGCTTTTTTTTTTGCGATCCCAAAAGGTAACACTCAGAAGAAAGACAGTATTATCCTAGGCCTAAAATTATCTCTACAACTTTTCAAAAACAATGCCCAACACTTAATCAAAAATAACTACTCACATGAGAAGGCAGCATAAGCTTGAAACTCAAAAGAAACAATACATAAAAGAAACAGACCCACCAGATGAGCAAAAACAAAAGCCAGGCACAAAACAATAGAAAGTATGTGATTAATTCTGTTCATATGAAGTTTAAGATTAGGCAAAATTAATCCATGGTATTAGATGTCAAGATAATTGTTACCTTTGGAAAGTAGCGAAGGGGTAGCAATTAGGAAAGGACATAGAATGGACTCTGGGTATCAATAATACCCTATTTCTTGACCTGAGTGATGATAACTCAGTGTATTCATTTTATGATAATCTATTGAGCTATATACTTGTGATCTGATCACTTCATGTTTATTGTACATTAATAAAAAATAGTACCATACCAAGGCTTAAGCACTAGCAGCAGTTTGCCCTGGATGCAGGAAATAAATGGGTAGGCTGTCTATAGTGAATTTTAAGAAAATAATAAACTAATGAAAAGTCAGTCTGCTTTTAGTATCACTAAGCACCAGTAATTAAAAATATTCCTTTTTGAAAATAATCTTTTATTAAGTCCTAAAACAATTGCTTCAGTTTTTCATTTTTGAAAATATAAGCTTCAAATAAGTAGATTATTATTACTTAGCTTTTCATAAATATTGTATTCTACATGGAAGTGAATTCAGAGAACTTCCAGTTATATTATCAGCCCTGACAACGACACATCCAGTTACACAAATACATTTTGAGAGTACATTTGTAACAGTTGGGAATCACTTGAGTTTATTTCAGGCATAGCTCATATTTCCAAACCCTATGTATTTCTGCTTTTATACACAAGATGTGAAATAACCAATGATAGCTCAATGATTATAAAGAAAAACAAATAGAACTTGAGTTACTTGAATTCTACTATATGTGACAACTTGAAGATTTTGTGTTTAAAACAATAATACAGAGTATGAACTGTGAGGTATGAAATTTTTGCTTGATAATATAAATTTTAGTTCATGAATTAAATATTTATTTCATAATTATAACCAGAAATAATTTTGCTGTATAGAGGAAAGGGATGTTAAAAAAAAATGATCTGTTCCAAGTATCAAATACACTAGATGACACCACAATGAAAAACTTTTTAAAAAAATTATTTAAATAAAAAACTCAGTAAGAAAATGACAAAAAATGTATTCACAGTGGGAAGCAGAAAGATTTTGTGAATGAAAAAGCAGACTAACTTTCCTATAACATATAAATGAATTTTACTGGACACTTTGGGAAGTTATTTGTCCACCATTAACACCAATATTTATTTGTGTTTGTCCCATCAAGCACAGAGTCTAAAGCAAAAATGACATGAAAATAATTTTAACTGAATGTCTTCTATGTGTCGGGCCCTATCCTAGCTGTTTTTATATTAATTATGTTAAACTATCTCATTTAAAACTCATAACAGCTATCTACAAAAGGTAAGATGATCCTTATTTGATAGATAAAAATACAACTTTCCAAACAATACTTTAAAAATGATACATAATTTTCTCAGGTTCAAAGAATTATTAGATGACAAAGCCAAGATTCGAATCTAAGTCTTTCTGATCGGCTCTCAGAACAGGAATCCAGGATATAAAGAAAATTTCAAACATAACCAAAATACAAACAAACAAACAAAAAAAAAAACCAAAAAAAATGAAGAGAGATAAGATAGCACTGGTTCAAAATAAATTTTATGTTATATATATTTTGCTACAATAAAAAATTTTAAATAAATAAAGGCAATAATAACAGATACCTCCCTCTAGACTTGGTAGCCACTAGCTGTAAGTGGCTACTGAGGACTTGAAAAGTAGATAGTCAGAATTGAGTTATGCTATAAGCAGAAAATACACACCAAATTTTTAAGATTCAGTACTGAAAAAGAACACAAAATAACTCATCAGTAATTTTTTATACTGATTACATGTTGAAATAATATTTTGTCTATACTGGCATATATAAAACATATTATCAAAAATAATTTTACCTGTTTCTTTTCCCCCTTCCCTAATGATACTAGAAAAATTTAAATTATACATGTATCTCACATTATATTTCTACTGTATATACATCAATAGTCTGTGAGATTTATAAGCACCAGAACTATATTTATATTTTCCCCTTATAACCAGAACACTAAATATAGTATACATAGAATATACTTATAAAATATCTTTATTTAATAAATAAATGAATGAACATGAAAAAAATTAAAAAGAAATTATGGTCAATAAGCACATGAAAAGAGTTAACTGCCATCAACCATGAAAAACCACATGCAGATGAAAACAACAATAAGACACTAACTACTTCATATCCACTAATAACGCTATAACAAAAAAGACAGTTAGTGTTGACAAGAATGTGCAGAAAATGAAAACTTCACATACTGTTGATGGGAATATAAAGGTACAACCACTCTGGAAAACAGTTTAGCAGTTTTTCAAGAGCTTAAACATTGAGTTATTACATGACCTAGCAATTCCACTCCTCATATAACCAAAGAAAAAAAATAAGTGAATGTTCACAGCGGCATTACTCATGACAGCCAAAAAGTAGAAAGAACACAAATATCCATCAAATGATGAATCGATAAAATGTGGTATATCCATATAATATTATTTGACCATAAAAAGGAATGAAGTATTGATATATTCAACAACATGGATGAACTTTGAAAATATAATGCTAAGCGAAAGATGTCAGTCATAAAGGACCATACAGTGTATGATTTCATTTCTAAAAATTATCCAGAAAACAGAGTAGTGGTTACCAGGTGATGAAAGTAAGATGAAAGGGGACTCACTGCTAATAGGTAAAGAGTTTCTTTATGGGATAATGAATATGTTCTAAAATTTACTGTAATAGTAGACCCACAATTCAGCAATGACACAATTCTGTAAATATTCAGTAAAAATCACTGACTGATACACTTTAAATGGATGAATTGTATGTGAATTATCTCTCACTAAAACTTAAATATTAAAAAAATTATGATACAAAGTTAAACCTGAATTAGTATAAAAAGAAGACATATCTCCAAATGACAAGACAACGTAATTAAATTGACTAATTCTAGAATTAAATTGATTAGTCAGAGATTATTTGGTTTCATTACAGTTCTACAAATAAATAGTAGGGTTATTTTTAAATATTTAATAAGGAAATATCTTATCTATAATTTAATAAGTAAGCCTTACAGCTTCTGAAATGCAGACAGGGGTATAATACAGTGTAGATTATATTATAATTTCAAAAACATCTTTACAGTCATAAAATGTAATTCATAAAGCAGCAAAACTACAAAGTATAAAAACTTGTCAGTTTTGAAAGACTATGGCTCTAGTCCTACTTATAATTCTATCAGAACTTTTTTTTTTTCTTGAGACAGTCTCACTCTGCCACCCAGCTAGAATGCAGTGGCGTCATCATAGCTCACAGCAACCTCAAACTCCTGGGCTCAAGCAATCCTACTGCCTCAGCCTCCCGAGTAGCTGGGACTATAGGTGTGTGCCACTATGCTCAGCTAATTTTTCTATTTTTAGTAGAGACAGGGTCTCACTCTTGTGCTCAAGTGATCCTCCCGCCTCAGCTTGCCAGAGTCCTAGGATTACAGGTGTGAGCCACCGTGCCTACCCTGTATCTGAACTTTTTCTCTCTTTTTCTTTTTATTCAAACCCTTAACTTCGGATTTTCATAAGATAAGTGGGACTTTAAGTTTCTGGTCTAGGGCTGGGCGCGGTGGCTCACGCCTGTAATCCTAGCACTCTGGGAGGCCGAGGTGGACGGATCGTTCTGAGCTCATGAGTTCGAGACCAGCCTGAGCAGAGCGAAACCCCGTCTCTACCAAAAAAAAAAAATAGAAAGAAATTAATTGGACAGCTAAAAATATATATAGAAAAAATTAGCCTGGCATGGTGGCTCATGCTTGTAGTCCCAGCTACTTGGGAGGCTGAGACAGTAGGATTGCTGGAGCCCAGGAGTTTGAGGAAGCTGTGAGCTACGCTGACGACACGGCACTCGCCCCAGGCAAGAGAGTGAGACTCTGTCTCAAAAAAAAAAAAAAAAAAATTAAAGCTTAAGACTGGGGGTTGTGGCTCACGCCTGTAATCCTAGCACTCTGGGAGGCCAAGGTGGGAGGACTGCTGGAGGTTAGTTTGAGACCAGCCTGAGCAATAAGCAAGACCTCGTCTCTACTAAAAACAGAAAAATCAGCTGGGCATCAAGGCACGTGCCTGTAGTCCCAGCTACTTCGGAGACTGAGGCAAGAGGATTGCTTGAGCCCAGGAGTTTGAGGTTGCAGTGAGCTACAATGACATCACTGCACTCTACCCAGGGCAACAGAGCAAGACTCTATCTATCTCAATCAATCAAAATAAAAATTAAAGCTTAAAAAAAAAGGTCAGAACCAATCATTTGAATATAAACAATCCAAAAGTCAGATTACATCTTCCTAATTAACTATTAGTCTCCCTAACCAGAAATCAAATTATTCCTCTCAGTTAGTCCAGAAGTATAACAAAGGCAATGCCAGGCCTCCTCTTGCCAGTACCTCTAAGAAGAACATGGCACAACAGCACATCTGATAGCAAGACTCAAACCTCATATCCCAGGTAGGACATGGCCCCACTTTAACTTTATCCAATCCTAACACCTAACTAAAACCCTCTACCAGCAAACCAGACTATCTAATTACCCAGAAAACTCCTATGGGAAAAAATCTGATAAGGAGATGAGAAATCCAACCATAGAGTCACTCATTACAAGGAGATAAGAGTAGGGAGTTAAGAAAGAAAAATCCCATATATGAAGAAATAAGTTAGAAATAAACCCAAGAAGAAGAAATCACTCATTAATTTTTATGACATGTTCAGCAAATAACATATCATATACCAGGAAAACATATTAGAAATGTTTCATCAATAAACCACAGCAGTTAATATTTAATTTCACATACCTGCAAAAACAATCTTTGCTTTGTATTTCTGAATTCCCTTCACGGAATAGCCCCACTTACGAGCCAGTTTGCAGGCAGTCTCTCCAGCCTCTACTCCTGCCAGGGGGGAACATTTTCAGATTTAAAAAATGTTTTGAATTATCAGAAAGTAAAAAGATTGTTTTCTTGGGTATGTACCAAAACAAGGACATGCTTTACCTGTATTCATAGGGAGAACTTTGTGGTAGTTGAAAAGTTTAGTGATGTACTCCTCATATTCACCAAGCACGTTGTTATAGAAAGCCCTGGACGTTAAAGTCAGTTTGTCCACTTGACTCTTCAGGGCATTCACAATCTTGGGGTGACAATGCCCTTGGTTAACAGCACTGTAAGAACTCAGGAAGTCAAAATATTTTCTGCCTTCTACATCCCATAGGTAAATACCTAAAATATATGAGGAAGGAAAATAATTTTAGAAAATTAATATATGACATAAAGTCCAAATATTAGGACTGCTAGCAAGCCCTCTACATGCTTATATATGAACCTTTATTTAATATATATTTATAGTTAAGGTTTATTTTAGCTCAGGCATAATAAACTTTGGTTTATAAGGAATCACTAAGAATTATATTTTATCTGTCCAGCTTCAAAATACACATTTAACAAAAATAACACAAAAAGGTTATAAACTTTGGAGTAAAACCTTTTTCCTAATTCTAACACTTAGGAGCCAAAATTAGATTTTAAAAGCCAGAGAAGTTACACATAACAGACAAAAATCATGAGAAGTAGACTATAACAACACACAGAATGGGGGAAAAATAGAATGGGAGAAAAATAATTGCAAATCATGTATCTAGTTCCAAATCTAGTATCCAGAACTCTTACAAGACAACAATAAAAAGACAAATAAACCAATTAAAAAACAGGCAAAGACTGGAATAGATATTTCTCCAACAAAGATATATATAAATCACTAGGAAGTACATGAAAAGACACTCTGCATCACTAGTCATTAGGAAAATGCAAATCAAAACCACAATGAGATACTATCACACTCCCTAGGATGGTTATAATTAAAACAAAACAAAACAAATAAACAGACAAAACGTCAAGTTTTGGCAAGGATGTGAAGAAATTAGAACCATTGCTAGTGGGAATGCAAAATGATTCTGCCATTATGGAAAACAGTTGGGCAGTTCCTCAACAAGTTCAACATATAATTATCATATGACTCAGCAATGCTACTCCTAGGTATATCCCAAAAGAATTTAAATCAGAGACTCAGATACTGGTTCCTGAATGTTCATAGCAGCACTATTCATGATAGCCCAAAAGTGGAAAAACAACCCGAATGTCATCATCTGCTGAGTGGTGAACAAAATGTGGTCTCTCCATACGACAGAATATTATTCAGCCATAAAAACGAAGGAAGTCTTGATGCATGCTGTATCAGTGAGTGAACCCTGAAAACATTAGGAAAAGTGAAAGGAGCCAGACACGGCCAGGTATGGTGGCTCACACCTGTAATCCTAGCACTCTGGAAAGCTGAGGCGGGAGGATTGCTTGAGCTCAGGAGTTCAAGACCAGCCTGAGCAAGAGCGAGAACCCCTCTCTTTAAACAAAAATAAATAAATAAAAATTAAAAAAAGAAATAATCCAGACACAAAAGGCCACATATTATATAATTCCATTTATGTGAATGTCCAAAATAGGCAAATTCATAAAAAGCCAGACAGCAGATTAGTGGCTGCCATTAGCTATGAGGAGGGGGAATAGGGAGTGAAGGCTTAATGGGTATGGGTTTCCTTTTAGGGTAATGAAAAGGTTCTGAAACTAGACAGAGGTGATGGTCACACATTATGAATGTACAAAATGCCACTGAATTGAATGCTCAAAACGGTAAATTTTATGTCACCTGTCATGTGTATAACAATAAGAAAAACACTGACTACCGATAATAAAATGAATTGGGGGGTGGCTTGTTAACACCTACCTTTTACCACGTACCATACTGCATTAGGTGCATTCATACCTATCTCATCAAAAACCCCTTTATGAGAGATACCATCTCTGCTGTACTGAGGTTAAGGAAATTGAAGCTTAGATTAGTAACTAGCCCTAGCTGGTACCCATGGAAAGGGACTTGAACCCAAGCAGCCAGACTCCCAGGGTCCACACTCTGCAAATGTTGGTAAAGGATATTTTTATAAAACAAATTGTTTCCAAATTTGTAATACATGACTCTAGATTTTCATTTATTCAAAAGAAGGTATGTCTAGCTGGGCATAGTAGCTCACACCTGTAAACCCAGCACTTTGGGAGGCCAAGGCAGAAGGACTGCTTGAGGCCAGGAGTTTAAGACCAGTCTGGGAAAATCAGCTGGGTGTGGTGTCACACACCTGTAGTCCCAGCTACTTGGGAGGCTGAAGTGGGAGGATCGCTTGAGCCCAGGAGTTCAAGGTTACAGTGAGCTATGATTATGCCACTGGACTCCAGCCTGGGCAACAGAGCAAGACCCTGTCTCTACAAAAAAAAAAAAAAAAAAAGAAGAAGATATATCTATATTACAGTACTGGGCCCAAATAAATTACATACTAATGATTGTGTAAGACAAATACTCTTATATTGTCATCTTCTGGCATAAAGCTAAGTAATAAACTTTGGTTTGATTTGATTAAGGCTGTTATTTCAAATTGCAGATTAAATCACTATTTGGCAACTACCATAGTTTATTCAAGCAAGAATCATTAATGGATGCTAAAATTGGGAGGAAAAATTTCATGATTAAAAGGATATTTGCAGAGTTTCAAATTATGTCCCCAACAAGATACTTAATACGAAGGGAAGAACGGCAACTCTGCAGTGGAGAAGCCTGGCAGACGCGACCTTAACAGGTGATGGAAGTGACCATCGGCAACATGGAATGAACAGACTTGTTTCCTGAGGGGAGTGAGGCACAACAGCGCCATGCAAAGGTACATAGCTTGATTCTGGTCATGAGGAAACAACAGCCAACCTCAAATTGAGGTGCATTCTACAAAATTATGGGCCTATACACTTCAAAAATCTCAAGGTCAAGAAGACAAAGAAAGCTCTGGGTTAAAAGAGATTAAACCTGACAAGTGAATGCAATTCACAATCGAAGGTTTTGTTTTGTTATAAAAAATGACAACAAATGAAATCTGGATGAGGTCTGTAGATTAAATAACAGTGCCATTATCAAGTGTTAAGTTCCTGATATTGATAATCACACTGTGGTTATAAAAGAGAAAGTCCTTATGTTTTAGGAAAGACACACTAAGCATTTACAGGTAAAGAGGTGTCATGTCTGCACCTCCTCTCAAATAGTTCAGAAAACAAATGTACCCTATGTGGGAGTGGGAGATGAGAAGAGAGAGATAACATAGTAAAACAAAAGCAGTAGAATGTTAGCACTTGGGAAATCTGGGTAAAGAGTAAAAGAAAATTTTTAGTACTACTGTTACAACTTTTAAGTCTAAAATTATGCCAACATAAAAATTAAAAGGAAAAAGGACAGCAATATTATAGTACTTCCCTTATTTTTCCTGCATTCCCATAGTGAGGTACACCATGACAAAGATTAAAAGAGTTCATCTTTGCAGCCCCCACAGCACATGACGCAGCAGCACTAGACACTCAGTAAAGGCTGAATTAACTGTATCTGCACTATGGACATTAAATGCATCTGGAAAAATGTATACTGAGAAAATATAAAAGCAATTAATTTTTACAAAAGGTTCAAGCAAAAAAGGAGGGAGTGGATTAATATGAAACGTACCTTTTCCTCTCTCCAGGGCTACAGGTAAAGGATGGTAATTGTGTGCACCATATTTAGATTCCCTTTCAAATATGTATTCAGAGGTTGGAGGGCCTTGGACTGTTTTTTTAGTTGCAACAGATGTAGCAGAAGCCACTGAAGACTGAACTCCACGACCAAGCACCACAACCTTCTGCAAATGTGATAGTTTGGAAAACATTATGTCCTTCAAGCAGGAAAACCACAGATCTGTCCAAAGAAAAAAGAAGGCATTAAGAGTGAGAATCTTGAGTCAGACACAGTAGTGCATGCCTGCAGCCCCAGCTACTTGGGAGGCTGAGGCAGGAGGCCACCCTGGGCAACAGAGTACGACTTCGTCTCAATCAATCAATCAATAACAGTGAGAGTCTCTCCAGAGCTGACGCAAGCGCTACGTATTTGTTGAGGATCTACTGCTGTCCAGTCCAATACTACCCAGCATGATGCTACTGGGCAGTTACAACTGTAGGGTAGAGACTAGGCGCAGGGGGAACAAATAATAAGGCAGCTGCCAGAGCAGTCACGGGGTAGGAGACACAGGGACTGAGAACTCTTTAGTTCTTGTCTGCGGAGAGTGAAGCAATTAAGGATTTGGTTTGTACAAAGATAACGCAGACCATCGTAAAAGAGAAAGAACAGGTATGAAGGGGAAAAAGTCGACTTTTGGGAGATGGGAAGATCTTAACACCAAAGATAGAAACTATAAAAGGTAAAATCTGTTATTTAACCACAAATATCTAAAACTTCTATAGGTCAAATTTATCATAAACAAAGGTGAAACGCAAAAACACTAGAGAAAAAATGTTTTGTAATTCATAATAGCTTTGAAGAGCTTTTACAATTAAGTTCAACATATACAAAAAGTATATAAATGTAAAGTATTTTTTTTAAAAATTTCCAAAAGCTGTCTACGGCCACACCATCCTGAATGCGCCCGATCCCGTCTGACCTCGGAAGCTAAGCAGGGTCAGGCCCGGTCAGTACCTGGATGGGAGACCGCCTGGGAATACCGGGTGTCGTGGACTTAAAAAAAAAAAAAAATAATTAATTAAAAAAAAATTTCCAAAAGCAATTCCCAAAAGAAACAACTATTCTACTAGAATGGTTGTTTCTATAAAACTTATCCTCAAAAGATTACAGCATAAAAGCAATCGTTTGAAGGAGAAAAAGGTAATTGGGAACTAGAAAACATCAAAACACAGTAAGTTTCTTGCATGAATGTTAGTAACAAAACCATCACTGAGCATGCCTGCATTTACCCCAACATATCTGCATATTTCACAGTCCTGGCAACACTTCCCAGTCACCTCCAGCCCTGAAACCAGCCTCCACCACAGGGCTTCACATACCTCTTTGTGTCCAATTTAGCATTAAGCATCACTATAAGCCATAAAAAGTAAGCTATGAAAGAAACTAAGAATAAAAAGGCAATTAGAAAGCACAGGAATCATGTCTGGGAGAAAAAAAAAGTTTAAAGATAAATTCAAGATTAGGGGAAAGTTGCCAAAAACTAGGCATACATACGTAGTACATCTATACTTATTTTTTAAAAGACTAGTTAATTCATGTTTCAACAGAACTCTATCAATGACAAGTCAAACCATGCATAATCTCACAGCACTCTTGATGTGAGCTGCCAAATTAGCAAAACATAATACTTGGAGCTTGGCTTACTTCCCTTTCAACTTGGCGCTACCCAGTAAATCCAGTATGTTCAAGAATTCAAAATTACTAAACAAAATCCAGCATTCTGGTTTGCCAAAGACTTACCAACAATCCTTTCTTTCCACAGTTCAGACTAGAATACAGATTTTTATCCAGAGATGACCAGACAGTATTCAGAGGGTCCAATACCTCCTGAAATAAAAGGCAGAACTGTAAGTAAAGGGATAGTTTTCTAGGAAGGTCCATAACACTTTCACCAGATTTTATCTGAAAGGGGTAGATACAAAGAAGAAAGAAAAAAAGTGATATAGAACCATTAGATTGGAGGTGGCTGCAGACAAAAATGTCCAATTGTTCTAAACAGAATTTTTCCAAAATACTATTGCTAAGTCTAAAACATTAATCTATAATTTCTTTCTTGGGCTCTTTATGCGCTACTCAGTATGAATTAATTCTGTTTGACCAAATAAAAAAGGACATTACTTTTTGCTAACAAATTAGCAATAAAACACTCTCAGGCTATGGGTGTGGAAAATCTGAAACCCCGTTTCTCCTCTGCTCTCACACCAACACAACAATTGACAGTGAAGATCTCTGTGGTCATGAAGTGGAAAATTGGGAAATTCCACTAAAGTGGAATTTTTCACCACCAGGCTTTCTCCCTTGTGATCCTTACCTGGGCCCCCTCCTCCCCTGCGACCAGTGTACCAGGCTGTAAAGTAGCTTAGGACCCTGCCTCACTAAAGTTAACCCCGTTGTAACCGTGCCCCTCCTCCTTAAGCAGAGTGTATAAAAGACTGCAATGCTCTTTGTCTGGTGCTCACAATTTGGGAGGAAAAATCCCCCTCTGAGCTGGCTGGCATATAAACCTGTTTTGCCAATATTTCTGTGTGCGTGTGGGTCTATTCCCGGTCATCTCTGCCGTAACAGTCAAATGGATGGGGTTTTTCCCCAAGCATCAAGCAAGCAAGCAAGCAAGCAAGCAATGCTGTGGCGGGCCCCAGCTGGGTGTCCTCCGATTCAATTCTGACACCGACATTATTCTACACGGAGATAGTGTCAGATCCCACACATTGAGGGCTCAGTCCCACAAGACAGCCTCCCCGCTTCCGACCAGTTGCAAGTGTGGGCCTCAGGAACTTCTGACCAACTGGCTTCAAGGTGGGGTTCCCACGATCTCCTCTTTGGGTTCAATTAATTAGCTGGAGTGGCTCCCAGAACTCAGGGAAACACATTTACCAGTTTATTATAAAGGATATTACAAAAGATACAGTGGAAGAGATGCATAGGCAGAGGTATGGGGGAAGGGGTGCAGAGCTTTCAAGCCCTCCCTGGGTGTGCCATCCTCTAGGATCCTCCATGTGTCACCTATCTGGAAGGCCTCTGAACCCTGTCCTTTGGGGCTTTTTATGGAGGTTTCATTAACTAGGCAATATTGATTAAGCCACTGGCAATCAACTTAACCTTGAGTCCCTCACCTCTCCAGGGAGGGCGGGGGATGGGGCTGAAAGTCCCAACCCTCTAGTCTTACCTTGGTCTTTCAGGAGACCAGCCCTCATTGTGAAGCTGCCTAGGGGCTGCCAGCCACCAGTCATTCATTAGCATACAAAGAGGCAACATTTTGGAGATTCTAAGGATTTTAGAAGTTGCAAGGCAGAAACAGGGTTGAAGAGGAAATATACATTTCACAATATCACTTAAGCAATACTCCAACTGAAACAACTTTCTGAAAAGAATTAGAGCCATAATAAAAGTCTTACATGTGTTTGTACTCAGACCAGTAATTTCACTCCCAAGCTCTTTTATAAAGAAATAGGAATGTGAAGAAACACCCATAAAAGATGATCGATGAGAATGGTTCAACATAATGACAAACAGTGCAGCCATTTAAAATAAAATTTTAATGACATGAAGAGATGTTTTAGGATATGTTTAAGTGAAGAAAATAAAATCATATATACAAGATGTTCAACTATGCAAAAAATTAAGGAAAAACTATAAGGAAAAGCTCAAAAAGGTCATTGTGGATATCTTTCTACTATTCTATACTTTCCACATTTTCTACAGTGATCATGAATTATGTTTTTAATGAGAAAAAAATGCTATTTAAAATGAAACTGGATGTCTGCCAGGGTCATCACATTAAACAAAGAGAAAGTTTAGGCAACAAACAAAAAGTAAGAGAAAAAGAAAGGATTTGATAAGCTTTGAGAAAACAGAGTATGGTTAAAGAAAGGTAGAAGTTGCCACTTCTAAAGGAAGTGCAGCCTTGATTATGATCACACCCGAAAGTTCATCTGTTTCTAGGGAACAGGGTCAAATTTTAAAATAATAACTATTCTACATGATGATTTCATTGTCAAGGTCTACAGCTCTGTGACTTCACCAAGAAAAAAAATGAGGTATTAAAAAATTACTAAAACTCTCTGCATAGCACCTTAATTATGAAAGACTGCAAATGAAAAGAACCTTTGAGATTAAGTAAATTCAACACTCATTTTATATAAGAGTTATTTGCTCAGCTAATTCACAACAGAAATGGAACAAAAAATCCATTTATCTGCTGAGTTCAGGCAGTTTTATTAAAGGATAATTATAACTTAGTAACATTCAAAACATTACTAATTCTCATTCTTAGAGTTTTTAAAGGTGAAGTCTGGATATTTAATTCGACCTAGAAAGGTCAGAAGTTGGATGCATCATGATGTACCAGAATCCTGCACATACACTTCTATTAAAGAACCTTTTGTGTTCAAGTTACTGTGCTTGGCACTATATGGGAAATACCAGAACAGAATTAAGATCGGCTTAAATATAGCCAACATCAATAATTTCTTCTTCCAAAACAGTTTGGAAAACCAAGAAAACAGAAAGGAAAGTCCACAGAGTTTGGAGACCAGGATTTAAATTCTGTATGTGGCTCTTAAAGAGTATCTCTGGACAGTTTTGTCAGTCTTTCCGAGCTACGAGTTCCCCATTTGTAAAACGAGGTTGAAGCTTTACTGAGGATTAAGTGAGTTAATGTTAAAGTACCAAATTCAGCACAAAATGGCCACTCATTTAGCTTCTTTCTGCCCTAAAATTCTCAAGGGATCTAGCCAGTTTCTGAAATATAAAAATCAACAGGGCCATGTTTTCTTTTTTAAATTGGTTTTTCTTAAAGAGTAAAATTTTTCTGTTGATAAAAAAATTAGAAAACACAGACAAGAAAATTACCTGCAATTTCATACTTATCAGATAACCACTGACTTTTTTTTCTATGCATAAATACTATACACATTAGCTTTTTTTTCACCCTCCTCTATAGAATTTATCACATAAGTCCCTCCATAAGACTTTGCAGACTTTTGTCACCAGTCCTAACACTTCAGGACACTTGTTTTCATGTCTGTTCCCCATTAGACTCTAAGCTCCATAAAAAGACAGTAATTTTATCTTACAATTCACTTTGCATCCCTAGAACCTAGCCCAGGTTCGGCATTCTGTTGGCAGTCTTTGTCTGTCAAATGAATGAGGTCAATCCTAAATACACTTAGGACTCCTGAGGGAGTCAAGATAGCAAGTGATCAAGAGAAATCACGAAATCAGCTATCCCTAACCGAGTTGAGTCTAATGCTAACAGGCAGTGATCACTCAGACCTCATCTGGAATAACTAATCTTTTCACCAGGAGTTCACTTCATTAGATTAATGGCCTTCAAAGGTCAAAATAATGTGTTCCAGTCTGCTGTCCAGCATTTAACTGAGGTCCACACTCGGGTCCTAGAAATAAGAACAAATTGCTACTGACAAGGTGAAATTTTAACACTGAAAGTTTTAAATGATCCTCATAATTAACAGAGTCCTTGAAGCTACCATTACTCCCTCCGCCATTTCACCATTCCTATCTACTTCAGCACATACCTACAAGAATTTCCATAAAAGGCTGCATTTTGAACAGTTTAGTCTATACTATTAAATACTATTTTCTTAAATTACTTTAAACAAATAATCAGTGTAAAGTCATCCAAAAGCCACTTAAAATATTCAACTTGGGGAGTAAATTCGGTTTGCTATTTTTGTCAAATATTTACTTTTCTTGACGTAACCATTCACAAATACAGGCTTTTTTTTTTTTTTCCAAATTCTGCTAACAGGATTTTTTTTTTACACAATCAGGACTCTGGCTGAAATTCAACTCAAGTGCATCATTGGCAAACAACTAAGCATTACCTCTGAAAAAGGATTGGGTCAACTGCACCTAGCCCTCCACACACCTCCAAACTTCAGTCCATTCATCACTATTTTAATGCCTTTTTAAGAAGTTTTACTATTTAAAGTTAAACTGGGTTTTTCTTTGGGAGAGGAGATGCAAAACTAATCTTAAACACAATGAAAAACTGTAAACCCCAAACAATAAGCTTTTTAATTCAAATTTTGTTTTGATTAAAGGGATTCTACATCTTTTTCATAGTCAAGAGCTATTTCAACATATGAATTTGGGGGAAAAAAAGAAAAGAACTAGATTCTCTAAGGACGGAACCAGGATATGCTAATGAAAGGAGTCTACTGTTTATTTCAAATGGATAAGATTTTAATAGATTATAATCTAAACAACAGTTCCAGGTTCTACTGAAAGGATTAGTTTTCCTACAGAAACTCTTAAGATCCCGGAAGGAGAGATATAGAATTGAGAAAACTTGGGAGACTGGTAATTTCTTAAAGAAAAGCCACTTCATTTCAAAGTCACTCTTGCTTTTCCCCCTGAATTTATCTGAGGTAAAACGGAACACTAAGAAGGTAAGATATAGAGTGACAAAGGCAGGTCACTGAGGACAAGTGCTCAGTGAATTCAAGTAGAAGTTACTGATACTCAGCAATGTGTGTAAAGAACTCTAAGGATGAGGTCTTCATGCTAAGTCCTGTCGGCCCCAATCTCGACACCATCTAATTGACCTGCACGTTGCTGAGTAATTTTTTTATGTGGACAAAGGCTGGCAAGAAAGTGATAGGTCGGGGGTTGTGGAAGGGGAGAGATGGGCAGGTTTAGCCGCAGGGCCCAGGAGACGCCCGGGACAGTTGGACCCCTGTCAAATTCTCCATCAGCGCCTCCGGCCCGTGACCAAAGTCACCGTTTACTGCGCAGTCCCCTGTATCCAGAATGCACCCTCCCTGCCCAGCCCAGGACCCGAGGGTGCCCGCTGTGTCCCCAAAGGCCTCCTTCCCGAAAACCCCACGGCGCGAGAGGTGGGGCCTCCGCAGGCGTGGGGCCGGGGTGGGGCCGAGGCCGGGCACCCACAGGCCGTGAGGCGAGGGCCGGCCGGCTCCGCCCGGTCTGGCAGGCGGAGGTGCCACATCCACAGCCTCTCTCCGTTTCCTGCCCCCTCGCCCGCCCGCCCGCCGCCCTATGCCGGGCCTCAGGCCTCCGGCCGGGATGCGCCGTGCCCCTGCGCACCGAGGTCGCGTGCCGGCCGGGGGATCCAGGCCATCGGGTCCGAGCCGCCCCCGGAGTAAGCGGAACCTCGGGTCCGGCCGAGGCCCGGCGCGCCCCCTCTACCCGCTCCCTGGAATCCGGCCCGGGCCGCCCCGCGCCCGCCAGCCTCGCCACCCGCCGTCGGGGCGCCCCGGCTGGGCCAGAGCCGCAGCCCTGCGCGGCTACCTGACGGCAACGGAAGACAACCGGGTCTCAAGACGTCGACGGAACGCCGCGCCAACGGCACCACGTCACGCAGACTTAAAGCACGGCTCCGCCCCGCCCCCGGGACGCCCTCGCAGCCCATTGGCTGGAGCGGACAGCTGACCACCAATCGCGAGGGCCCCGCCCGGCCGCGCGCCGCCGACCACCGCTGTGATCCCGGGTTGCAGCCGCGCCCGCGCCTCAGGGGCCTCGGGCGCCTCCCTCCCCCGGGCGCTTCTCGCCAGGACCGGAGGGACTACCGTCCGCCCGTTGCTGGCGAGAGGACGGAACCCCGAGAGGAGAAAACGCCTGTGGGGCCCCGGCGAGCTCGCTGCGTGAGCCGGGCGCGACTCCAGCCCCGCGCTCCAGCCTCCTCCGTTCCCTTCCGTCGCGGAGCCTAGCGGGCACCGCCACCAGCTCTGTCCCGACACAGCTGCTGCATCCCGAGCCCTTGACCCCATGTCCCCCATGTGCGCAGGGCTGAGCTGTGCTGCTGAGTCCACGCCCGCAGTCATTGCTGCCGCTGGAGAATGCACCGCCCACCTGCTCGTCGCTGCCGTTAAATACAGGACTGCAGTACTCAGAGTGCAGAGGCCTGTGATGCTCTCCACATCCAGATGGAAACCTCGGAGCTCAAAATGGATATTCCGGGACAATCTCGTGTTAGACTCGGAAGGGACTTGGCCATGATTTACTCTATGACATTTATGTTATGTGTAGGGAAACAGAGACCCAGAGAGGGGAAGCGACTGCCCACGGGTAGGGACAGTCCAACCCGTGTACCACGCACGGCTCTCAGCGGACAGGCGCTGACAGCTGCAGGCACCACATTGCATTGGGCCACAGTGATCAGAAAGGGTCCCAGCTGCAAACAGATGGCACACTTCAATTTGGACATTTATGTAAATGTGGGCAGGTAAACCACAAAGGATGAAGAAATAACCTGGGGCCAGTGCACCAGGGAGGGCCATTATCAACCCTAGGTATAAAGGGCCATAAGTGAGGTTTCTAGGACCCAAAGAAAGAATGAATGTGAGGAGAGGCCACCTGCCTGGGCTGAGGTCATCAGTGACCCCGCTGGGAGGGAGCTGGGTGATAAGCATCTGCCAGGGAGTCCTTTAAGTCTGCCTTCCCCAACCTCCCTTTAGGAGGGAAGTCCCACCTGCACCCACAGCCGCTCCCCATAGCTCGCATCGCTGCCCAAGCCCTGTCCTGTCAAATCAGCAGCTGCATCAGACCCTCACAGGAGCGCAAAACCCACTGCAAAATGCACATGCGAGGGTTCCAGGTTGGGCACTCCGCATGAGAATCCAATGCCTGATGATCTGAGATGGAGCTGAGGGGGCGACGACCCCCTCCCATCACCCCCTCGTCCCCATCTGTCTGTTGAAAAACTGTTTTGCACTAAACCGGTCCCTGGTGTCAAAAAGGTTGGGGACTGCTGCTTTAAGGCAGTCTCTACAGGTCAGCCTCCTGGAACATCAGCAATTGGAAGACATTCAACACACACAACTGGCTGAGATAAGTCTGAGCTGAGCAGAAAGTCAAGTCCACGCTGTCTGGTAATGGCAAGGAAGAGATGTGGGCACAGAGGCAGAGCTGCCAACATCTGCAGATGTACACAGCAAGACACCAAAAAGGACTCCTGGGCCAAACCTGCCCTAGGCCAAGGTCGCTTGCTTGGATTGTTATGGCCTGCAGAACTTTGCCTTTTATTCCTTTGTTGTTCATCCACAGCACAGAGTACAGTGTGATTATTTTCCTGAATGTTAGGTTGTTCTGCCCAAGGGCTCAGAGAGGAATGGTTTCTGCATGGTCCTGGGTAGGTGTTCAGAGCCAAGCATAGCTCTTAGAACTCTTACAGAGCCCAGGAATCCCCAGTTATGCCTTGGCAAGTTGGAGCAGGTGAATTCAGGAGGGCGTATGACACTCAAGACCTAGGTGTAACACCCAAATATGTTGCAATGCCTTTGGACTCACAGATAAGGTGTTCTTTAAGGCAATAGTTTTCATATGCAAGAAACTGCTGAAAATGTCTGGGTTTTATCTCTTCTTTCTTATCAGAAAAATGCAATGGGTACAGACAGCATGATCATATTTTATGGTTTCTCTACTAGCAGTTGTTTTTCAGCATAGTGTGGCCTTGACAGGGAGACCTGAACTTGAAAGCTGTTTGTTTTCAACCAAAAAATAGAGCTGCTTTATTTGTATGCACTTTATTTGTACCATCTAGAAATATATAAGGGTAGAGTATACAGTATAAAGATTTTTGAGCCTCTAAAACTATTAATAATTCAAGTAATTAACTACACAGGAACCAAAAAGACCGAAGAACTTGCAGTTATGAAGACTGGTACTCATGGCTGGTATCTAAAACCTAAATTAATTTCATCAGTTCATTCAACAAATGTCCCTTGAGTGCCTTAGGTACCTGAACCCTCAAGGGGTTTCACATCACGCAAGACCGTGTGAGTCCCTTTCATAAGGAGGGAGAAGTTCAGGAAATGGTCCTGCAACAGGTATGAACAGAAATCTTGCAACTTTGACCATCTAAAAAAGCTGCAACTGTATAAAAAAGGAAAGAGTACTTGATTTTCTTATACAGGCAGCTCTCACTTATTTAGTGAACAGAAAATCAATTTATGGGTTATGCAGCCCTCTTGCTTTCCATTACTTCCTTCATTATCTAACTCGTTATAACTTGTCACTGGTATTGCTTACAGGCACTTGGGCTTCAAATGATTAAAAAGGAAAATCCAAGCTGAAAGCCAAGGAGGAAAACTGATAAGAAAACTGAGGAAATAAGTGTTCGGTAATTTTTACGCAGCAGGAGAAATTTTTTTTCCAGATTGTATTCACCCTAAAAAGATGTCTTCCTGGCAGAACACTGGGCAGCATGTATAACTCGTCCCTCCTCCTGCCACCGCACTAGGTTGGAGCGGGTATTTATGTCTGAAGAAGAGTAATCTCCTTAAGTCCAGAGTGGCAGGGATTTGGCAGGAGCCAAGTTAAATGAGACCACAAGGACGGTGAGAGAGGAATAGTAGAAGTTCTGAACTTAAGTCTGAAATGGGAACCATAGGCAGAGACTCAGAAATTGTGCAGTTAAAATATGGGTCCTACTACAAGGATGTGCCAGCCAGGGTTATTTATTTTTCTCTCCGCCTTGGCTGAACTCCAGCAAAGAATTCTAGCTGCATCCCCTGCCCTTCCCATGTGAGACCCTTCCTGACCACGCAGGCTGCAGGGGACTTCTCCTCCCCCTTAGTCTGGTGGCTGCCTGCAGTCATTATTTAACTCACTTATCACTCTAGCTCCCTTTATCTATCAATGTCTTACTTTCCCAACCAGACTGAAGGCAGAGCCTGTCTTGCAGGATTTTTGCGGCCTCCCAGCACCCATCTCTACAGTTGCTTTTGGTAGAAATTTCTGTTCTACACTTGTCACTACTTGCCTTTATTCCCCTGGGCAGGAATTAGAGGCAGAGCAGGTAGCCATTATGGGGGATATGGTTCTGAGATTCCACCCCTAGAAGAGTAACAGCCATTCACATTAAAGCCCCAGAAGCTTGAGTTGAAGAAAAGAGGACACTTGAAAGCATTATTGTCCATTAACACCTTGGTACCTTGGTAATTGTTGCTGCTGAAGGAATGTCACCTGGGCCTGATAAATTTGTAAAGTTGTGTGCTAGAGAGGAGATGCACCATTTCTCAGGATGGGGCATAACACCTGGAGGAGAGCCTCTCAGATGACCTTGGGAGCTGGGGGCTGTGGCCAGAGACACTGTGCCTGTAGACCAGGTAAGGGAAAGAAGGGAACACACCAGAAGGATGGAAGAGGACCAGGACGATTCAGCTCACCAAGCTGGGGATTAGGCTATTTAAATCAGTTTAATAGCAAATGTTTAAAAAGAGATTTCTTTCATTGAGCTGAAAAAGTCAGCTAATTCTCAGTATTGAAAAGTAATAAATATGTTTTATATTTATTATTAACATATGAATTGGAGATGTAAACACAGAATAGACTTTGAGCTGAAGAGAGAGCCTTAAAGACCTAATCTAACACTTCTAAAGACAAAGAAATCCAAAACTCCAAGGTAAAGGGCCCCACCAGTGTTATGAAATAGGTCACGGACGCAGCCAAGAAGCCAGGTGTTCTCCCCCATCATGTTCCGTGTTTGAAACATTTAATCAGAAAGTCAGAAAAAGCAAAAAAAGGTTAAATGAAAAATTTTGATACAATTTAAAGAGTGAGTTAGAAGCAGCATTTGTTTAGAAAATATTACATTGCTCATTAATTAAAAAATAAAATAAGATAAACTTCAAGTACTAGTTAAACATTTACATCCTTATCTATTTAGATACCAAGAAGCTCAGTGTATTTTGCAATGATTTTTTTTATTGATTCCACGAAGGTGAACTCTTGAGTGCCAAAGCTTTTTCTTTTTTTTTTGAGGCAGGGTCTCACTCTGTGACCCAGGACTAGAATGCAGGGACATCATCATAGTTCACTATAACCTCAAACTCCTGCTCAAGGCATCCTCCTGCCTCAGCCTCCCTGGTAGCTGGGACTACAGGCATGCGCCACCACTAATTGTTCTATAGTTTGTGGAGACAGGGGGTCTCACTTTTGCTCATGCTAGTCTCAAACTCGTGGCCTCAAGTGATCCTCCTGCCTCAGCCTCCCAAAGTGCTAGGATTATAGGCATGAGTCACCACACCTACCTGATTACTTTTCTTTTAGAGACATTAATTCTGACTCTTTTTATTTGGACTATAATAAAAACAAACCAGAAAAGAAAACAAATCCCATGATTTGTTCATTGAAAATAACTGACTTATTCCCTAACATTGTTGATTTAAATAAATGTAGTTTTAAGATTCTTTTAACTTCAAATTTAAATGCTATTAAATAAATATAATATGGTATTATAAATCATTTCATCTTTGCTGAAGATGTTTAATATTTTTTGTTCAGAACTTTGCTGAGAGTTATTCACCATTTTGAAAAATAGAGTCACAGACAGCAATGCCAGTCCATGGTATTTGGGTCACCAACATGCTTTGCATTTGTGGCTGTCATGTCATTAACAGCGGTATAGGATCCTTTTCTTTTTTTTTTTTTGAGACAGAGTCTCACTGTGTTGCCTGGGCTAGAGTGCGGTGGCGTCATCCTCGCTCACAGCAACCTCAAACTCCTGGGATCAAGCGATCCTCCTGCCTCAGCCAGGATCCTTTTCTTTTAAACTGGATTCTCCCCCAAAGGATTTTACTAATAAAGATTAATTAAATCCTTAAATTAGAGATCCTTAAATTATATTCTTCCCTGCCACCTCAAGTGTAACTTATTCCACTGATGAAACAAATTAACTTTTGTTGTCTGACTTTGTCTATTAATTTAAACATAGATTATGGCACTGGAGCATCTTAATTACTACATTCATCTCCCCATTTTTAATTCAATTTTGAACTATTTGTGCAGTGCTCCTAATTCACACAGCACGGTGCACAGCTCCAAGAGAAATCAAAAGAATTAAAGAAATTGCAGCTCTGGCCTTCTGAGTTAGAGGGGTGAACACGGCATCCGGCCGTGCTGGTGTGGCCAGTGCTCTAAGGTACGTGTTAGCTGCACTCCAGAGTGCCTGGCATCCGTGCTGTAGAGTGGTTAAGGGAGCAGGCTTTGAAGTCAGACAGTCCAGAAATCATATCCTGACTCCACTGCTCATTAGCTGAGTAAACTGCAAGCCTGCAGCCCACTTAACCCATCCTGTAAAATGGAATGTTCTCAGGGTCACTGATGGATGTGGCACTGCTAAAACCCTAGCCACTTCTAAGCCACCCAGGGCTCAGTACATGGTGGTATACTTATTTTTATTTACAATGATAAGTAAAGGACTTTTCCAAGTCCTCTAGCTGTGAATATTCCCTCTTCTACAGAGATTGCTATTAAAATTTAAATAAGTCATATATTATATATATACTTAGAAATCTTTAAAAAGTGTCAGTTTAAAAGGCAGCAATATTTTATCACTGAGTAATTTTATTCAGAAAAGTGCATTTTTTTTTTCTGATATATAAAGAGCTTAGAAGAAAAGTCTCTCTCTTTTTTTTTAAACTCTGTTAAATGAAGCATTGTGCAGATAGCTCAGAAAACTGTTCCCACTCTGGCTGTAAACACGGGCCACCCTAGAGTTACCTCCGCAGCTCCTTGGAGTTTGGGAAGCACAGTCGGGCTGAAGTTCACACTGAGCTGGCCTTCTGGTCAAGAAACAAGCTTTAGTAACACCTTCCCAAGTGTTAATTTTCAAAAGGAAGCTTGAGATAAATCCAGGGAGGTGGCCCAGTGCCCCACGGGGCAGACGGTCAAAAGATAATTTCAGTTCTCTTCTAAATTTCCAAAGATTGATGCTAAAAGGAACTTTGGAAATCATCAAATTATGTATGTTAAAATATCTAGCTCTTTTTTTTTCTTTTCTTTTTTTCATCATTCTATAGAACTGTTTTCTTCTCTGAAGTTTTCTCCCCCAGGCAACTTCTTTTTGTTTTGTAAATAATGAATACATTTGCTTCTTTCACAAATCAAGGCAAATTTAAAAAGTATACACTGGGTAGTCTCAGCTTCCCAAAGCTCTGGAACTACAGGCAGGAGCTACCATCCCAGTCTATGATCTTACCCTTTTAAATGCACATTTTACTTTGCAATGTAGATCATCTATTAGCACTGTGTATATTTATGCAATTTGAATAAACACATATATTGGGGATGATACAGGGTCATTATTTTTTACTCTGAAAGGTATAAGATCAAAAGCTGATATGGAATTAACCTAAGTGTCCATCAGTAGATGAAAGGATAAGGAAAATGTGGTACATGTACACAATGGACTACTCTTCAGCCACAAAAACACAATGAAATCCTGTCATCTGCTGCTACGTGGATGGAACTGGAGGATATTATGGTAAGTGAAATACGCAGGCACAGAAAGGCAAACATTGCATGTTCTCACTCGTGTGTGGGAGTTTGAAAAGGTGGTTTCATGGAGGTAGAGAGCAGAACGATGGTTACCGGACCCTGGAAAAGAGGTGGGAGGGGATGAAGAGAGGCTGGTTAATGGCACAAACATGAAGTTAGGTAGGAGGAAGAAGTTCTGGTGCTCAACAGCACAAAAGGGCAACTGTAGATAACAACCAAAATAGCTAGAAGAGATGACCTGAAGTGTTCCCAACACAAATAAATGATAGATGTTTGAGGTGATGGATATCCCGAATGCCCCATTCGATCATTGCACAAAATATCACATGTATCCCAATAATATGTACAATTATCATGCGTCAATAAAAGAATCTTTTCAAAGCTGAAAGGCCACCAGACTAGATTCATGGAAGGACTGGAGTGCCCAGGTCTCATTTGCTCACCAGGGCACCCCCAGGGCCTACCACAGTGCCTGACATACAGTAAACCAAGAGGGGGTACGTGGCTCTGTCACGGCCTTGAAAATACGCACCCACATGAGGAGACCAGGTGCTTCTGCAAGTGTGGGGTTGCTGAATATCTAAGCTTCTAAAGAGAGGGTTGGGCCAAAACATCCTATATCTGTCCTGCCATGGAGTTCTTATTCCAGCATAGTATTTTCATCTTCTAGAGTTGAAGGAGAAATTCGAAATCAGCTGTGGATCCAATTACATGGGTTTATACTCCCAGTAAGACAAAGATTTCTCTAAACCACTGAACGCAGTCTCACTTCAACCTATTTTAGAAAACCAAGATGGAAGCTAATGACTTTATAAGGGGGGAAAAGCCAGATATGATTCATTTCAGAAAAACACATAACTCTGGTCTTTTGAACTTATCTGGGTAATATCATTAACTTCTGTGTTAGTAATGTTTTGCCACACTCTGGGAGTTATAAATGGCTGCCAAAACCTTTCTAAAACACAAACCAGCTCTGTCTAGAACAAGCATGGCAAAAGTCGAATTAGTAGCATACGTATATATTTCCAACCTGAATTCCAAATGACGTCAGTGCTAAGGACAGTGTTTCTTTGTGCAGAAACAGCTGACAGGAAAGTCATGGCATTTTCACACTCCACTGCACCAGTTACGCATGCACCTGTCTGCGAGCTCCATTCACGTGAATTCCTCTCACCAATGCCAAGCCAGGGTCTTTCTGTTGCATTCCAGGAGCTTAGGGTAGCACCTGGCACACAGTTGGTGCCCAATAAAAGTTTGTGCAAAGGAAGGGAGGAGGGAGTCTTTGGACCATATATTTATTTTAATGTACAAAGAAATAAGGAGAGGATATAAGTGTTTAGAATATATAAAGAACATTTAAAATTCTACAACAGAAAGATAAACAATCCAATTTAAAAACGAGCCAATAACCTAAATGGATATTTATCCAAAGATAGCTAAATGGCCAAGAAATACACAAAAAGACACTCAATGCCATTAGTCAACAGAGAAATACAAATCAAAACCACAACAAGATATCACTTCCCACCTACTAGAATGGTTGTAATTTTTTTTTTTTTGAGACAGGGTCTTGTTATATTGCCCTGGCTGGTCTCGAACTCCTGGGTTCAAGTGATCCTCCTATCTTGGCCTCCCAAAGTTCTGGAATTATAGGTATGAGCCACCATGTCTGGCCTAGGGTGGTTTTAATTTTTAAACAGAAAAAGGAAAAGGAAAAAGAAAGTAAGCAGCATTAGCCAGGATGTGGAGAAATTGGAATGTTTATACATTGCTGGTGGGAATGTTAAATGGTACAGCCACTGTGGAAAATAGTTTGGCAGTTCCTCAACAAGTTAAACATGAATTACCATCTGACTCAACAATTAGTTCCATTTCTAGGTATGTACCCAAAAGAATTTAAATCAGAGACTCAAAAAGATACTGGTTCATGAATGTTCATAACAGCACTATCCCCAATATCTAAAAGGTGGAAACAACTTGAATGTCCATTAGCTGATGAATGAATAGACAAAATGTGGCCTAGCCATACGACACAATGGTATTCAGTCACAAAAAGAAATGACGTTCTGACATATACTACAACATGAATGAACCGTGAACACATTATGCTAAGTGAAAGAAGCCAGGCACAAAAGGACACATAATGTATGATTTTATTTCTATGAAATATCCAGAATAGGCAAATCCATAGAAACCGAAGGCAGATTGTTGGTGGCCAGGGGCTGGGGGTGGGAGGAGGGTGGAGAGGAGAGGGAAAGAAGAAGGAAGAGCAACCGGATGCCCCTTCCTTCCAGTGCTGACACTTTACCTGTAGCTACAAAACGCCCAAGCAGCTTTCAAATTATTTAAAAATATTCTTAAATATTTTACGATTGGTGGCCCTATGTATAATTTAAATCATCCATTAGGCCCAGATTTCAAGCTCCTCTCTTTTTCTTACTAGCTGTGTGACCTTGGGCAAGTTACTTAATCTCAGTGAGTCTCAGTGTCTTTTTAGGTCATGTGGGTGACCTTGGGCAAGTCACTTCCTAAGACTCAACTTATTGT
This sequence comes from Avahi laniger, assembly GCA_963575035.1. Lineage (NCBI taxonomy): Eukaryota > Metazoa > Chordata > Mammalia > Primates > Indriidae > Avahi > Avahi laniger. Next base: position 51,621 of record CAUYSK010110935.1, read on the forward strand.
ACCAGTAAATGTGGAGATTAGCTAGTGGGCAAAATACTTGACTAGGGGGTTCACCAAAGTAGATACCCATATGGCCAACAGGCATATGGAGACATAATCAACATCACTATTCACCAGGAAAGGAAAATCAAAACCACAATGAGGTACTACTCCTTACCTGCCAGAATCATTGGAAAGAAAAATGCTGTTGATGCACAGTCCCAGGAGGATGCACAACACTTGGAACTCTTATTCATTGCGGGTGGGAATGTACATTGCTACAACCACATTGGAAAACTGGTGATATCTGCTGAAGCTAGACATACGCATGCCCAGTAATCCCACTGCTAGATCTATTATCAAAGGAAATATGAAGATAATATTAACCAAAAGACAAGTGCATGACTGTTAAGTCATAACGGCCCCAAACTGGAAAGTATTCAATTACCCATCAACAGTAGAATGGATAAATAAGTTGCAACATTCATAGTACAGTAAAATACCAACAGTAATAGTAATGAAAACTCTACAATTGTACAAAACAACGTGGGTGAAACATAAATAATGTTGAGCAAAGAAAGCCAGAGACAAAAGAGTGTGTACTGTACGATTCAGTTTTCATACTTAGAAAAGCAGTCACAACTATCCATACTGTTAGAGGTCAGGACAGTGGTCCTCCTTGGGGAAGACGATCACTACAAGGGACAAAAGGGGGTTCTGGGGTGCTGGTGATATTGTTTCTTGAACTGAGTGCTGGTTATATAGGCATATCCCATCTGTGAAAAATGCACCAAGCTACACGCATCTGATACAGTCAGTTTTCCGAGTGTTTATTATGCTACAAAAAAAATTGTTTTAAACAAAGTGGTTGGCCAGGCACGGTGGCTCATGCCTGTAATCCTAGCACTCTGGGAGGCCGAGGCGGGCAGATCATTTGAGCTCAGGAGTTCGAGACCAGCCTGAGCAAGAGCGAGACCCCGTCTCTACTAAAAATAGAAAGAAATTGGCCAAACAACTAAAAATAGAAAATATTAGCTGGGCATGGTGGTGCGTGCCTGTAGTCCCGGCTACCCAGGAGGCTGAGGCAAGAGGATGGCTTGAGCCCAGGAGTTTGAGGTTGCTGTGAGCTAGGATGACGCTACAGCACTATAGCCCCGGCAACAAAGTGAGACTCTGTCTCAAAAAAAAAAAAAAGAAAAAACAAAGTGGTTGGGCTAGGTACAGCATCTTCAACGTCTTTTCCGGCTTTGACTGGAGTAACAGCTACCATCATTGTGCCAGGCACTAAGCTAAGTGCTTCCCACACAACTGTTCTTTCCATCGTCCTCTGAGGTAGGCGTTATGGTAAAGAAACAGACACAAGAACATCAGTAACTTGCCAAGGTCAGGTATCCACTGACGGGTGGAAGCGGCCTTGAACACAGCCAGCCACATTTTGAGCACCGTACTATGCTACCTCACCTGTAGCCCTGGCTAACCACAGCCCAGGCAGCCAGGGAGGGCCAGCTGACACTCCCCACCCTTCGCAAGTCCCCACCTGTCACCCTCTGAGTTTTCCTGGGGCTCTGGAGCACTTTCTGTTTCTCTTCTTGTTACTCTTTCTTTGAATCCCCTTAGAGTCTTAGATGCTTCCCTTAAACTGGCCGCCACCCATGACAGAATTTCTGCTTTTAAATGTATTTAGCATTTATTGAAGAATTTCTTTTCTTACCCTACTTATAACTTTAAAAGCTAGTTAAATCAGTTCATAAGAGTTATTTCTAAAAAGACAAACATGCTAAATTAATTTGTGCCTATAACATGGACTGGGGGTAAGAAATGCTCTCCACTCCCTTAAATAAGGCTCTCTGGTTACATGGTTTCAAGTGGGGATCTGAAATGGTCACTTTAACATCAGAAATCTATGACCAGTGGGTGGCGCAAGTCTGAAAGGTTATCTACCGGGCTGTTTTTGGGATATTAAGAACTTGTAAAGTAAGGCTAGGAGGAAGTTCATGTCCCAGAACTCTGATAGGTAGGTGTTGATTTAATTAGTAGCCACTAATTAAAATTCTGTGAAGATGCTTTTCTTTTGCTATGAAAATGGCCCTACATGTGTGTCTGTATGTACCATCTGCAAATGCAGCCACTCTAGGTGTATCCAGCATGGGTTTGAAAAGCATGGCTCAAAAAAGGAGTGTTAGGGTAGAAATACTCTCTATTTGGGAGTAATAGCTGGAGTGAGGGAGACATAGACACATCCTCTGACAATGATAAGATTATTTAAAAGCTTTGTTAATAGAAAAGAAGGAATAATTAAACAAGAAATCAAAAAGAATTTCTTACAAAAAGAATTTATTAGACAAACACACCAATGATTGAGTCTAAGGATTTGGTTGGAAAGCCACCAGGCATTTTAAAGCAGCAGCAGTTCAAAGTCACATGTCTCCAGTGTTACTCCGTGATAGTTTGTGGAAACAAGAGGGTCAGGAATTACAGCACCAGGCCAGTCCACAGATGAGCCCCCCACCTCCCTCCCTTTTCCCTCTTTTTGACTTAAGTCCTTGATTCTGCTACCTGAGAGGACTGGAATGAAATGTTTCTCACTTATTACAGAAATGCGGCTTCTTTGTTACAGAGCTTGCCCCTGTGCACATGAACTGCCTGTTTATACACGCGGAATATTGCTTTTGAGAAACCAACAAGCAGAGATTTAAGGAGTGTTTACCAACATGTAAAGTGAACAACATAATATTCTCTATTACAGAAACTGCATTTTTAATCTCATCTGGCACCAACTATCTTTTAGAAAGTTGTATTGTTGAGGACATTTTTCTTCTTTAGAATAGAAGGAAAAGAGTCTAATTAGCAAATAATACATAACTAAATACATACTCTCAAATCTTATGAGTCACATGAAGTCTTCATTTAATTTAGGAGAAAGGGGGGGATATTTTCTATCATTCCTGATAATAGAACTAGATATTTCAAGATTATAATAACACAATGTGTTTCTAATACCAAACAATGTGCTTTTATTTTGAAGCCATTAATCATTAAACTTAATTGTTAATGGCATAGGCTACCAAGAAACAGCAAGGAATATGGTATTCATATAGATCTCAGCTGGCCTCAAGTAACCAAAAGAAAGTGAGAATGAAAAATACAGGACATAGTTGGGGACCTCTGGGTTACAGAGATGTAGGCTACAAGATCATATAACATAGAAAACTAAAGGAAGAGTATTTCAAACAAAACTGGCAAGGGAATTTTATAGAACTAATTTTTTTAAGGGAGATAATCAAAGTAGCAGTTAGAACGTATGTTCACGTATAAGTTCCTGCAAGTGAATCATTATGAACATGGGTTTGGCTTCCACTCCTCACACTCAGCAAGTATTGCTTTCACAGAAGCACCTCTTGCTTGTTCACCATCATGGAGAGTCTGTTTTGAACAAGAATCGCGTTCAAGTCAGAATCCTAGATGAAGATCTAAAAATGCTGAGTTTGTGCCTTTGAAAAATAGTCCAGCTGTCCACATGCAGTGTGTGCAGGTGGGGCTAGCTCTCTCCCAGCCTGGCTCACTATTTGGGAGCCCAGGAATTGCTGGGACAGATAGATTGGCCAGGATTGAAGTTTTAAAATATCAAATATCTCAAATCAAAACAGGCAGCCTCCTGCAGAGACCCCGTGATGTTGGCTGATCCCTGGCTCTCTTCGTCATCACTTGCATGCATTTGGGGCCACTGTGCGGTTTGGTCCAAGCCGTTCTCAAAGCCTGCAGTGCCGAAAACCTGTGTCTGCTCTAGCAGGCCAGTCAGCTTACAAAGCCCAGTTGCCTTTCCTAGCACAAACTTCCGTCCTACTCAGAAAAATACGGTACCCGCTCTCTCAGGAATTACCTGCAGAGTCTGTTTGGAACAAGTACCGTGCTCCAGTCCAAATCTTAAATAATGATCTAGAAATGTTGAGTTTTAAGCATTTTAAAAATAGTCCATTTCACATCGGCAGTGTGTGCGTGGACCAAGCTCTCCTAGCTTCATTCAGGATTTGGAAGGAATCCTGGGTTTGGGCCAATAAGCACGCATGAAGCGGGGCGCAATCCGCTACGAAAAGGGAAAAAAGCTCCTTACCCTGAGTGAGCTAGAACCTTTGCAGACGCCATCCTGGCCATGCACAGCTGGCGGGCAAGGCGTCTTAGTTCCCTCGAATTTCCCTCTTAACCCTTGTTAGCCCCGCGCCGAACACCCAGACCCTCAAAGAAGAGCCCTTGAACTGAATTAAACCTGACCGAAAGTGAAGAGCAAGGTCCAGACACGGGAAGATTTGACGGCAGCCTCCGCCTCCGGACACTTTTAAAGACGGCAGGTCCCTGATCCCTTCGTGGCCCGCGTGGACTGAGCGGGTGCGCGGGCACAAAGGGGCGCGCCGGGAGTCCGCAGCCGGCTTCTCTCCGCCCTCTGGCGGCGCCTCCCGGCAGCTGGAAGGGCCCGGCGCGCTGACACCCGCGCACCGGGAGGGGGCGGTCCCTGCGCGGCGACGCTCCGTGGAGGGGGGACACACGATCGTGCCAGACCCCTGTGAGTCCCGACCAAGTGGGGGCCGGAGGGCTGGTTCATAGGTGCGGGGCGTAGAAGGGGGTCAAGTAGGAGGGCCCGAGAAAGGGCGCGAAGGGACTCCCGGTGGAGGCGGCCGTCAGAGGGAAGGAGGCGGCGGCCGGGAAGAGCACGTTGGCCGCCGAGTAGGAGGGGAAAGTCTGGAAGGACAGAATGCCAGGGCCCGGCGGGCCGGGGCTGCCCCCCGCGCCGCCCCCGTCGGCGCCGCAGGTCCCCGCCGCAGCCCCGGGCGTCCCGGGCTGGGGCGCGCCGCCCCCAGTCTGCGCCGCGCCGTCGGCGCCCGGGTTGTGCTTCTTCCACTTGGTCCTGCGGTTCTGGAACCAGATTTTGACCTGCGTCTCCGTGAGGCTGAGCGACAGCGCGAGGTTCAGGCGCTCACACACGGACAGGTAGCGCGTGGCCCGGAACTTGTTCTCCAAGGCCACCAGCTGCTCGTAGGTGAAGGCGGTGCGCGCTCGCCGCGGCTTGGCGCCGTTGGGCTCCGCGCGCCGGCGCCGGGGCCGCTGGGAGCCCGGCGAGCCGGGGGACCCCACGGGGCCGCCCCCGCCGTCCGCTCCGCGCTCCCCAGCCTCCAACGCCCCAGCCAGGGCCTCGGGAGAGCGCGCTGGGCCGCCCAGCAAGCACGCAGCTCGCTCCAGCCGCTGCGGCCGTCCCGCGTCCTCCGCGTCCTCCTCCTCCTCCTCCTCTGCCTCGGAGCCCTCCAGGGGAGACGCCGGACCGGCGCCTCGGCCTGCAGCATCTAGGGGAGAAGGGGACGATGACCAGAAATCCGAAACGACCCGGCCTGTCCGGTCCCCAAACCTCCTCTTCGTCCTCCGGGAGCACGCGGCTCTCCCCCAACCAAACCCCCAGCTCTGCTCCTCTCCCCACATCGCGCTTCTCCACTCCCCAGACCGTACAATCTTTAGGGGTGCGATGTCCTCTTGCTCTTTACAAATCTGCAACCAAGGAGGCGTCCAAGCAGTATATGTTGAGTGAATGAATGACACCCCGCATTAAGAAAAATAGTGACCTTACTGGGCAGCCATATGAGGGTAAGATCATAGTACATTAAGACATCGACGTCAAGTGCGTTTAGGGTTGTGCCTCCTCAGCCTATAAGTCTATTTTGGTCTGGCACTCCTAGCAATTAAAAAAGAAGTTATTAAGCTCTCCGCCCCCCTCCCTTTAAAGTGAAATTCCCCCTTTCCCATCTTCTCTCTCCCGCCGTGTTAATAGAGTTTCAGATTTGTGCGGGGCCGGATCGATAGATGTCATCTATTAAAGGTAAGTTTTAATCGAACAATATTAGGATCAGACAGGGAAAAGGGGTTTGAAGTCGGTACCTGCAAGCTGTGGGCAGGAGATATGCAGGCGCCAGTAATAGAATATCGATCAAGAGAGTGGGGGGAGGGGAGCTGGGTCCCTCGGAGGCAAGATCCGAACAATTACTAGGCCGCCTGCCCGGGCCCAAGCGCGGCCGCCAGAGGCGTCCCGGGCCCCAGGCAATCTCCGCCAAACTTGGCGAAGGGAGCAGGGGCTGCGTGGCGTCCAGCCTCCCCGGGGACCTGAACTCCTGACCCTCCAGGGAAACTCGTGCCCACACCCCACCCAGCACGAGTCCTGCTGTCTTTCGTCCTTCCAGCCACAAACTTTCCGGGACCCTTCATCAGGTATCCGCGAGGGTTAGGAGTAAGTCAAAAAGGGTTTCGAGGAGAAAGTACCAAAAGCTTCCCATCACCCCACCCGCGCCTCGCCCCCAGCCCCAGTGAACAGTTGGGTCTGGGGAGAGTGAGCGCGTGGAGCAGCCGAGTCTCTGCAGGTGTCTCCGGGTGGTTGGAAGTAGGCACCTGATCTCGCTACTCGGACAGACCTGGGGCACAAGCCTTCAGCTCTCTCATCCATAAAATGAGGGTGATGTTAAGGATGTTGTCTACATCCTTCCGAAGTTTCTCATCACCTTTATCCCAGCCCCTAGCTCAGGTCCTGGCACGTGGCAAGCGCATTAAATGCCGGATAAATGAGTGAACCTGGCAGGGCGGGCGCTGGGTGTTAGTGTCCACTGCGCGCAGAGGTGTGGCGCTTACTCGCTTGGCGGGTGAACAGGGATGGGGCTTCTGTGACAAATCCCAGCTCCGGATGCTCAGAGCCTCCTGTCCGCTCAATCCAATTCTGAGACGCGGGATACACCTATACCTGGTCCTGTGCGCCTTCTCTTTTGGGGGAAGACGCCGTTAAGGGCCACTCACCGGGGCCTGGCTGTTCCCGCCCCCACACTCCACCGCATCATCGGGACTGGGGCCGCCCGGGGCCGGGGCCGCCTCGCATTCTTACCAGGGGTCTCCCGCTGTCGGCCCAGGTCCCCGGGGCTGGCGTCCTTCCCCTCTTCGACCTCCGCCAAACTTTTCTTGGCTTCCCGGGGAGCGAGGCGCACGGCCGGGAGCGCAGCGCGGGTGAATTTCTGCGGGTCCAGGATGTCTAGGACCGAGAACGAGATCTTGTGGTGGGACGGAGCCGCCTTGGCCCCGCCGTCCTGCCATGCCAGCATGCCCGCCACCCGCGGGCCGGGGGCCGGCGGCGCGGGGTCCTGCACTGCCGCGCTCGGGCTTGCCTTCGGCTGAGACTCAGCCGCAGCTCTCCAGCCGGGAGCTGGGTTCGCGCGGCCAAGTGAGGCTGGGGAGGGGGTGGGGAGGTGGGGCGGAGAGAGAGCCGCGGGGGGCTGCGCGCCAATTGGCACTTGTACCGCCCAGGCCAGCCTCGGGACTATCCGGCGCCGCGCTGGGGGCGCTTGCCTCGGCTAGGGGGAGCCTCCGCGCTCCCGGTGCGCGCACCCGCGGGTACAGCGTCGGCCGCCCCGCGCGCCTCCGCCTTGAGACCCGCGGAGTGTGCGAGGGCGGCTTCCATCCCGAGAATCCTCCCTGCGCACACACACACACCCCTCTCTAACTTGAGTTTGCACCCTTTTTCAGGTGTCCCCGCCTTTGATTTGGGGATGAATTGAGGCCAGGGCTGAATGTTTCAGGGCAACGCGCAGCACATCTCCTGCCCCGCCAGTGAGCCACAGCGGTAGCCTCAGACACGGTTACCTCGGATTGAAAAGCCCTCATATTTTCACAGTTTACAGTACACAAAGCCTTTGGGCTCCAGCGATCCCCTTAGATTCCCAGAGCATCCCGGTGAGGCAGGCGTGTGGTGTGGCACAGATCACTGCCCCCGGTTTAAAGATGAGGAAATTGAGGTTTCAAGATGAGAATTGATTTGTCCAGGGTTCGTTGGTGACAGAGTCTGGGTTCGAACCCAGGTCTTCTGGACCAGTGATTTTTTTTCAGTACATCCTACTGTCTCAGAAATAGAGGAAGAAAATCCCGCACACTGTCGGAGTCTTTCCCTTCCACCTCGCAGCGGAGCTGAGTCAGAGGCCAGCAAGTTTTGGGGAGGTGACTGTGCCCCTCCGCTTTGGAAACCTCGGGGCTGCGGGCACAGAGCCACGTGAGATGGCTGAAGGCGGCTGCCCTGCCTTGCTGTGACCCTGAGCATAACCCTTGATGCCCTTCACTCAGTCCTTCACAGTCGGAAATTCAATCATTTGCAACAGAAATTGGGTCTCTGGGAATCAGATTGCATTTCTGACCCCCATTCCCTTCCAGCCCCCAGAAGAAAAACGTTAAAAGATGCTTGTCTGGTTTGAATTTAAGGTGGGAGAAGAGAGACAATTGAAATGGCCCCCATCTGCCCTGCCAAGTCCCTTGTCACGGCCAACATCAGTGGTTTGGGGAAGCTTCCACCAACCACACTCATCGTAACATTTCTTCTTTTGTCACTTGGAGAACACATTGCAGTCTGTGAGCACTAAGCATTTATTTCAGGCAAATTCTGAGACTTCTATCCCAGAACCACCTCTAACTCTGCTGTTCCTTTCTTCACCACCCCATGGGGTTTCCAAACAATGACTTGGCGATTAATATTGTCTGAGCAGGTAAGAAGTAGGAAGAGGAGGAGAATCCTTCCCATTAAAGTGCTGGGGGCTGCTAATCCCATCTGTTATTGAAGAGGTGTCCTTAGAGGCCAGCTCCTTGTAGCTTTTCTCATTCAAACCTTTCTGCCCCTCCCAGAGGTGGCTACCATGTTCCCTGCAGACTTTAAAGCCCTGCCGAAATTCAAGCCAGCGCCAGTCCTAAAGTAAAGACGGATTGTGCTTTTAAAGCTCGGGAAAGGAAGTGCCCTGCCGAAGCCCACTGGACCACCTCCCACCAAAGGGAAACCAAAGAAAAGACGGCCCTGGAACTAAAAGGTGGCATGCTGGAACCTGGATTGCAAATCACAGAACCTTCCTGAAATACAGATAGGGTACTTTCTGTTCTGACAACTTTCTCACCCAGTTCTTACTTCATTTTTTTTTCACCTTCCTTTTCCTTTCTCCCCCCTCACCCTATTCATCCTAGCCCCCTTTTCCACCCCTGTTTATATTGGCTTGTACTCAGGTTCTTCAGGGTAGCTAGGAATAGATTTCCCTAAGGTGGCTCCAGAATGGAAATGTATGGCCTCCCATGCTCCCTCTTCTTACCCTTTCTCCTGCAAGGAACCTTGAGACTGTTTTCACAAGGTGATGGCTGGGCGTTCCAGAGGGCAACCTATACCCCAAACCAGAGGCACAAGGAAGGCCCAGCCAGCCAAGAGCAGCCCAAACCTGGATTATTTTCATTGTGCTTTATAGATCGCCTCAAAAGTTTTGTTTCAATGATGTGAATTGTCTTTCCTTTGAGGTCCGCAGATGTTAAATATGGGAAAGGAGCCAAAAGCGGAAGAAGTGACAAATTAGGGAGAAAGCCAAGAACATGCGGAGCCCATATTCTTTAAACCTACAAATCTTTAAGCACTCCTCTTAATGATTTTTAAATTCGTCTTGCCCTTTATTTTTCCAATAGTTCTGATACGTGTGTTCAGTGCAGAGCAAGGTTATGTGAACTCTCAGTGCGCCTTCAGGCAATAGGTGACACACAGGGAACTCTGCTTCGTCTCTCAATGACCTTGGAGGAACAGAAATGCTTTCTCTTCCTTGCCCAACTTAAAGAGAAGCCTCCTACCCAAATGACAGAATACATTCTTCAATTTGGGGGACAGTGCAGGGGAAGGTCCTAGGGGAATTTTTTTCCTGGCCACCTGCTTTGTAAAAGACCAGGTGACGATGAGGCCTCCCTTTGGATACAACTTGACGATGTATTTGACTCACTAACACCCTCACATGTGTTTACACCCAAGGCATTCCTATATAATACATATATCCATATCCAGTAAGCCATCTTGCCTCTGCGCATGGACTCGATTTGTGTTGTTTTTTTTTTTCCCCCAACGTGGGCATTAAAATTCTGCCTGAGTGCTGTCTTTAAATTGCTTTGATGCTAGGTGGGTTTCAACCCTGACCTGTCCTGATGGCAAGTGATGCCTGTAACAAGCTTGGGATCAATATTCATAGCGGGTGTCCTGGGCTGATAACACTATCCAAGACAATGTTCACTATCAGTGCAGACAGCTGAGATATTGCGCCATTAGGGATGTTGTGTTAAATAACCTGATCCATTTCTGGGGCTATTTAATGAATTTCACAGTTTAGATAGTATCTTTAAGGAGAAAGCAAAGGCTATTCCGGAGGCACTGATGCAAATCAATGGTGCCAAGCTTCCAGAGCTATTCTACAAGCTAAGTGGCCTGTAATTCCAGCACAGCCTTGAGGAGCTGCTGCCACACCATGAATAGTGCTAACAATGGAAAGAATTTGCAGTTTATGCAGAGGGAGGGAGGGCAATATTATGAACCATGTTAAAGCACCTTAGATAACATCTTATGTTCCTGAAATAAAATACAACCGAAATTCTCTAGGTAAAACCCCAAGGTTTGAACCAGCCCACAGGATAGGATATTTATATGCCAAAGAGACAGCTTCATAAGGCACAGCTTGCTGACAAAGAGGGAGACCTCCCCTGCGGGATACCTTGTGGGCAAACCCTTTTCTGAGGACTTCACCAGCTCTCTCCAAGACGTGCTTCTTCAACTCAAACCGGTCTGTAAAATGGGAGGGGGAAGACATTGGATTTTAAAAGGAAACTACTGACAGCAGAATCAGTTGTTTGTTTACTTGACTCTGTATCCCGCGTTGCTGGAGAGTTCATTTACAATTAAAGGCTAGCATTTACCATTTCCCATTGGAGCTTTGAACTCCAGGCCACCGCCAAGCAGAGCAAGTATTCCTTTAAAAAACCCACCTCGGAGGCTTTAATCTGTGAAATTGGAGTTCAAAGTATAGCCTTCCCACCTGTCCCCAAACTGCAAACAAAATAAAAATGTTTACTCAACATATTTTGCTTTAAAAAATCAATATGTTATCTTGGAAATTTAAAAAACTTCTTTATTTTAGGATTCTAGAGAAAGCATCAAAGAATGTATTAAAGCAATAATGGTTATATTGGTAAATCAAATACATGTCAATTGGTCCTGGTAATAATAATATTATTAACAATAATAGCTGCTCTTTCTTGAGCACTTGTTCTGGGCCAGACATCGAGCCAAGCTTTTTACATAAGTTATTTCATTAACCCTCCCCAAACCCCCTGAAGCAGGCACTATCATTATCCCCAATTTCCAATTGAGAAAATGAGCTTAGGTTAAGTAACTTGCCTACACGCCAGAGGTAGGTAGTGGTGGAGCTGAGATTTGAACCAGGCAGTGAGATTTCAGAGCCCTGGTCCAGTAAGGTTCTTATCGGGGAAATTGAATTCCTGCCCCAGGATGAAACCAATTGTAAACATTTATCAAATGGCTTTTCCTTCAAAGTTACATACATAGTTGGGATACATTCTAACAGGACCTCCAAGAAAATAACTAAGCCCAAGCACTGCCTGAAGTATACCACGGTGCAGGACTTTGAGATCCAGTTTTGGAAGCTCTCACATTCAGTATTTTCTAATGTTTTAAGACTGTGGTCTCCAATCCCTGGGGCCGAGGACCAGAGCCGGTCTCTGGCCTGTTAGGAACTGGACCGCACAGCACAAGGTGAGCAGCTGGAGAAGGAGTGAAGTTTCATCTGTATTAACAGCCGCTCCCCATCGCTGGCATCACCACCTGAGTTCCGCCTCCTGTCAGATCAGTGGCAGCATTTGATTCTGCATGATGGTGAGTTGTATAATTATTTCATTATATATTACAATGTAATAATAATAGAAATAAAGTGCACAATAAATGTAATGTGCTTGAATCATCCTGAAACCATCTCCCCACTGCCCGGGTCCATGGAAAAATTGTCTTCCAAGAAACCGGTCCCTGGTGCCAAAAAAGGTTGAGGACCGTGGTTTTAAGATATTCCCTGGACAGCCTGGGCAACATAGCAAGAAGCTGTTTCTAAAAGATTAAAATTAGCCAGACGTGGTGGTGTGTGCCTGTAGTCCCAGCTACTGCAGCAGCTGAGTTGGGAGGATCACTCAAGCCCAGGAGTTACCAGCTTGGGCGATACAGTGAGACCGGTCTCAAAAAAAAAAAAAAGATATTATGAAGAGGAGCCCAAGACAAGGGAATTACCAGGCAAACCAAATTGCTCTGGACACATGGGAAAGTAGAGAAATGTCATTGGGAGAAAGAGAATGGGGAAAAAATGCTAAGTGACAAGCTGAGGTCGTATGAAGACAGACTGTTGAAGCGGGCCCGAAAGAGCAGGGACACACAGCAGTCCGGGCCCTTTCTGACAGTGAGCGTAGCATGCCGTGGTGAAACTGCCACGGAAAGGTATTTGCAGAGCAAAGACAGGGCAGCACAGTAGGGCCTTGCAAGCCTAAGTCACCTGCTTCTGCGTGAAGTGGAGACCAGAATGATCTGTTGTTCTGAGGTGGTCTCCTGCAAGGTAGATGTCAAAGCCTCTGTTCCCTGAATCTGCACCTAAATTTCATGCCTTCGTCCTCTTCTCCTGGTCGCCCTGCCTGCAGCCTCGCTGCCTCTGTAGTCTGTTTGGCTCACTTGGGTGTGCAAACTCCAGCCCTCAGAGGGCCAGGCCATGGCTTAAGGGAGTGAAGCCGATGGAGTGAGGACCCCGACAGGCTGGAGCACCAGCGTTCCATTTCAAGGGGACGCTGCTACTCTACCCGATGGACTCTGACCTTGTAGGAATGCTGATCGGCATTGCCAGATCTTCACGGAAATCTAGATTCTTACGTGACATCTGCAAAGTTTTAAACGTTGGCAACCAATTCAAAATGCTGGAAAACAGGCCGTCAGAAAAGGTCTGTGGATCATAAGCTTTCGACCTCGGCTGTGCCAAGGCCAAGAAGCTCAACCAATTCACTGTTCCTGGCATTTCGATGGCTACTGTGGTCCATGAGATGAAGGCTAAATGCCTTGGCACAGAATGCAAATCCCTCAAGATCTGACCCAACTGCCTGTGCCGCTCTGGTCCCTGGACAGGTCATGCTCCATTTGGGTCCCCTGCCTGTACCTGCTACCTTCTCAGAGGCTCGGGGACTCACCCAGAGGTGAGTGGGCAGTGGGCCCAGTCAGGGGACACCCAGCCTATGTGATGGCCTATTCCTAACCTGCCTAAGGATGAGAGTGGTACAGTTGGCTCGACCGGGTCAGCTGGGCCTGCCAGGTCCCCCTCCCAGGAGTGTGGATTAGGCCCCCAGGGCATACTCCCTGCCACCGGTGAGTGCTTGAGCTTAACAGGCAAGGAAAATGGAGAAGGGGTGGCTGCTGGGAGCCACATAAGCATGGAAGAAGTAGAGACTCCTCAGGATTGGGGAGAGTCGAAGAGGGGTGCAGAGCAGAGAAACTGGGAGACACTGACAGACGGTGACTACCTGCCGCTGCCTCAGTTGCCTTCGTCCTGACACTGGTTGTTCTGCTTTCTCGGGGTTCCCTGGGAGTCTACTGTGTCCCCACTTTGATGTGAACCACCCTGGAAGGGGTGCTGGTCCTCACAACTAGAAGAGCCCTGGGCGGACTCTCTCTCACAGCTGTGTGCATTTGCCATTGGGCAATGCTGCCTTCAGCTGTACCTGCCTGGGAAGGTTCTGCATACTTTCAGTCTCCTCTGTTCGAGTGTTGCTGCTTCTGTGGGGCCTTCCCCGGCTTAGCCCGTGCTGGCTCTGGCACTCCTTCAACATCCTTTCCAGGGCACTCTTCCATCACAGCCTTCGGTGGACGTATCTTGGTTTTGTCTCATCCAAGGATCCACTCCCCCTTTTCTGGTGTCAGTAGTTTGATTCTGCTCTGACCCCCCACCCTGGCCCCCACCCTTATATATGGCAGTGACGGGACTGTCAATTGGGGGCCCCACCAAGGTCTGGTTCAGCATTTTCTTTGCTTTTATGAATTACCTACATCCTTCCAACCCTCTCTCCCCCAACCCCTCACATTTTGGACTTAAATTAGCCAAAATCAAAGAACCCTGACAGGTGCAGTCTTTATCACACTGCATGGGATACAGACTGCCTGGTCTTCGAACTGCCTTAAAGTCAGGGTCAAAGAGCATCTGTCTTTGTGTCCATTAGCACCGTGGCATTTAGTGGGTTGAAGAGCTGAAAGAAATAAATAATGGCCCAATAACATAAACCCAAAGCGCCACAGTTTGATTAAGATGGATTGGAAACCCATACCTTAAAAGGTGGTACAAACTGAAGATAAAAATAGGATCAAGAAATATTTAGATGTGACTGGGCGCGGTGGCTCACGCCTGTAATCCTAGCACTCTGGGAGGCCGAGGTGGGCGGATCGTTCTGAGCTCAGGAGTTCGAGACCAGCCTGAGCAAGAGCGAGACCCTGTCTCTATCAAAAATAGAAAGAAATTAATTGGACAGCTAAAAATATATATAGAAAAAATTAGCCGGGCATCGTGGCACATGCCTGTAGTCCCAGCTGCTTGGGAGGCTGAGA
>CAUYSK010110937.1:0-11565 GCA_963575035.1 Avahi laniger
CTACCAGTTTCTGTGTAACTAGCAGAATCTCATGGTGAAAGGAATATATTGGGTTTTTTTGCTCCATTGCCTTTATGCTTGGGTATATGACTTGCTTTATCCAACGGAATGAGTTCAGAAGTGATAGAGGCAATGTTGGAGGAAAAGCTTTAAGAATCATCTCATGGATTGTCCATGGCCCTTTTCCTCTACCAAGAGGTCATGGTAGAGGGTTTTTTTTTTTAGCCTGATGTTTGTCTGATAACGAGACAGCAGAAGAAAACATGAATCTTCCTAAAGGGGCTCTGGACCTTAGTATTAAATATTTTATAATCAACTTGTCAAGTTCCAAACAAAGTAAAACAAAACAAAAAACCCAAAAACCCAAAAGGGAGAAGTCAGACAAACTCAAACATTTCAGGACACTGCCATAGGGAAAATACACAAAAGATTTTCAGTACCAGTCCTGGCTTTGTGGTATGGAGAGAAGGTATAAAATCTTAAGAATTTTCCCCCAAAAGGGAACAAGAAGGATGCAATGAGTGCATCCATGCAAAATGTCTGAGAGAGCTTCAGAAACCCTATCTTGGTTCATCAGTAAATGTTTTTCTTTCCTGAAGCCAGTCAGTAATGATTGGAAAAGGTGACTGCTTCTTCAAATATGAAGACAGTTATGCAAGACTTCAAGGAACATGAAAAACCAAGGAAATATGACAACAAGAAAACAAACAAACAAAAACATTAATTCTCCAGTAACTGACCTTAAAGAAATAGAGATTTATGAATTGCCTGACAAGAAATTAAAAATTATTGTTTTAAGGGTGCTACAAGAGAACACTGACAGACAACTTAATGAAATCAAGAAAAATATATGAATAAGATGATATCAACAAAGAGATAGAAATCATTTAAAAAGTAAATGGAATTCTGGAGCTGAAAAATATGAGGAATAAAATGAAAAATGCAATATAGAACTTCAAAAGCAGATGGAGTCAAGCAGAAGAAATAATCTGTGAACTTGAAGACAGGTAATTTGAAATTATCCAGTCAGAGGATTAAAAAAAAAAGAGTGAAAAAAAATGAAGAAAGCCTACAAGATTTATGGGAGCACCATCAAGAGAAATAATATAAGAATAATGAAGTCCCCACAAGGAGAAAATAGAGAAAGAAAAGACCAGAAAACTTATTTAAAGAAATAATGGCTGAAAACATCACAAATCTTGGGAAAGATATGGACATCCATGTACGTGAGGCCCAAAAGTCCTCAGATAGTTTCAATGCAATCAGGACTTCACTGAAACATGTTATAATCAAATCGTCAAAAATCAAAGATGAAGAAAGACTTTTAAGAGCAGCAAGAGATAAAAGACTCATTACACACAACACAACCTATATTACTCTATCAGCAGTTTCCTCAGCAGAAACCTCACAGTCCAGGATAGAACAGGGTGATATATTCAAATTCTGGGGAAAAAATGCCAACCAAGAACACTTTACCTAGCAAAGTTGTCCTTCAGAAATGAGGGAGAGCTAAAGATATTCCCAGCTAAACAGAAGCTGAGAGAGTTTATCACCACCAGACCTACCTTACAAAAAAATGCTAAAGGGAGTTATTCAAGCTAAAATAAAAATACATTAATCAGTAACATAAAAACATATAAAAATATAAAACTCATTGGTAAAGATAAATACATAGTCAAAATCAGAATACTCTAATACTATAATTGTATATAAATCACTTAACTCTAGTATAAAGGTAAAAAGACAAGAGTATTAAAAATAACTATAGCTACAATAATTTGGTAATGAATAAATAATATAAAAAGAAGAAAATTGTGACATCAAAATCTTAAAATGTGGGAAGGGTGTAAAAGTGTAAATTTTCTGTGTATGATTGAAGTTAAAATAAGCTTAAAATAGACAGAATGGTTCAACATAGCAACATAGGCAAATTAATCAATGTGATATACCACATTAACAGAATGAAGTATAAAAACTATATGGTCATATAAATAGACATAAGAAAAGCACTTGACAAAATTCAACATGTTTTCATAATTAAAAAAAAAAAACTCTCAACAAATTAGGTATAGAAGGTACCTCGACACAACAAAAGCTACATATGTCAAGCCCACAGCTTATTCAACAGTGAAAGCTGAAAGCTGAAAGCTGAAAGCTTTCCTTTAAGATCAAGGAAAAGATAAAGATGCCCAGTCTTTTCACATCTACTCAACATAGTTGGAAGTCTTACCCAAAGCAATTAGGCAAGAAAAATGAATAAAAGTCATCCAAAGGAAGAAGTAAAATTGTCTCTGTTTGCAGATGACATGAGCATGTAGAAGATCCTAAACACTCTACAAAGGAAAAAAACAAAAAACAAAAAAAACCTCTCAGAACTAATAAATTCAGTAAGGTTGCAGAATACAAAATTAACATACAAAAATCAGTAGCCGTTCTACACACTAACAACAAACTATCCAAAATAGAAATTAAAAAAACAATCCCATTTATAGTATTCAAAGAGAATAAAATACTGAGGAATAAATTTAACCAAAGAAGTAGAAGATGTCTACACTAAAAACTATAAAACACTGATGAAAGAAATCTAAGAAGAAACAAATAAATGGAAAAATATTTCATGTTCATAAGTTGGAAGAATTAATATTGTCAAAATTGTTACAGCCCAACTGGGTTGTATTGTCTGCTGTGCGGAGAACAGCCGATACGCTGAGACAGCCAGAGTTGCGGTGGAGACAGAGTTTAATATCACAGAGCACCAAGTGAGGAGATGGGGGAATTTCTCAAGTCTGTCTCCCTAAGAATTTTGAAGAAAGGGTTTTTAAAGATAATTTGGTGGACAAAGGGCTAGGCAATTGGGTCTGCTAATTGGCTGGATTTGGGGTGAAATCATAGGGGTGTAGAAATCTTCTCCTTGTGCTGAGTTAGTTCCTGGGTGAGGGTTGCAATACCAGTTAAGTCAGTTCCTTGGTATGGGCCACAGGTCTGGGTGGGTCAGCCATTCCATCAGGATGCAGGGCCTAGAAGATATCTCAAAAACCAGCCTTTTGAGATAACAAGGATGATGTTACTATGGAGAAAGTTAAGAATCTTTATGACCATCAGCTATGTGACTGCTGAGCAGCAATTAATGGAAAGCGAACTAGGAGACAATGGCTGGTTATTATTATTAATTTTAACTACATCTGTGCCTTTGCAGAGTTTAGGCCCTTACCACAGTTCTTGCCTTGCATGCCTTTATTAATTTGTACAGGGCGGTTTCAAAATGTCCATACTACCCAAGCAATTTACAAATTCAGTGGAATAAAAATTTAAAAAATAAATTTAAAAATTTTTTAATTGAAAAATTTAATTTTTAAAAATTTAAAATTTAAAATGATTGACAATAACAAGCATTGAAGGATACTCGAAATCATAGGAAGCTTCATACATTACAGGTAGAAGCATAATTTGCTACAACTGTTTTGGAAGAGTTTAACATCATCTTCTAAATTTGAATATGCGTAAGCATTATGAATCAATTCTACCCTAGGTTTTTACAAAGAAAAAAATGTGTGCACATGTACACCAAGAGGTATGCACAAAAATGTTTACAGTGGGATTATTCATAACAGATAAATTTCTATCAGCAATATAATAGTGCTATATTTATAAAACAGAATGATGCTATATTCATAATGTAGAACACTACCCAGCACAGAACATTAACTATAGCAATATGCAACAACACGGTTAAATCCAACAAAAATTTATTGAGCAAGAGAAGCCAGACACAAAAGAACACATTATTTTATTTCTATAGAACTTAATAATAAGCAAAACTAAGCAACAGTATTTAGGGATGAATATTTTGGAATAAAAAGTGAAGAAAAGTAAGAAAGTAATTATCTTTACAATCAGGAGTAGAAGTTATGGATTAGAACTCAGAAGAACCATGCAGGGGGCCCTGTGGTTGCTATCAATATGCCGTATCTTGCCCTTGTTAGTGGCTATGTGGCTGTTCACTTTATAGTTTATCAAGCTGTACATTACATGTTCTGTAATTTTCTGTGTGTATGTTATAGTTCACATTTTTCAAGTATACAATAAAATAAAACAAAAAAAAATTACTTACAAACATCCCCTGCCAAAATTGACACTATTGACCACTATTGACCATTTATTAAAACATTTAAACAAAATAGGATATCCATATGGCTAATAAATACAGTATTTGTAAAGAAGCTGGTCATTATTGATAAGCATGAAAATGCAAATAAAAACTATGCTTATAAAATATTAGACTTCCTTGATGTTTTGCCTACTATTCCAAACATTTTTTCCCTCAGCTTCTTCCACCTCTCAAGTTTTGCTGAGCCTGAGGGTTTTGCCTTTGTTTCTTTTCTAATCTAACTCTACAAACTCTCAAAGGAAACCTCACACCGCTCTAGCTCTGTGTCCCAGAAGTACCTCAAAAACAACAGAGTACAAACTGAACTTATTAACTCTCACCTCTAACCTTCTTCTTTTTCCTGTACACCTTGCCTCATTAAATTTTGTCAACCTGAAATAATCAAAAGGATCAGAATCCAGTTTTTAAGAATTTATTCAAGTGCAAAACTAAGAACGGCCATTTGGGTAACACAGACTCCAAAAGAATGAGGTCAGCACTCTGAAGTTAAAAGTTAAATTCTTGCTGATATAGGCAGAAAACGAAGATGTTTAGTAGAATTATAACATTTTCTATACAAGGCTGATTTATGAGTTACATACAATTTAACTAGTTACAGTTTGTTTTTTTCTCTGTAAGTCTTGTTTTTATTTTCTTCCCAATGTAAAAGAGTGTATTTAACATTCAATCTTAAGACAATGTGATAACCATGAAGTTTTTGTGTGAAAAAGATAAGAGGGAAGTTAATCTGTAATGAAGATCAACAGTGAAGAGGGAAGGGGGTTTTCTCTGGGACCCTTTAGTCATTTAAAATATTTTATAAAACAATGTAGTTAAAGAAGAAGGCTGATCTATAATCAGGGAAATAAAGGTTGTAGCTACCTGGGTTACATCTACCTAGGTTACAGTTTCCTGTCGCCTGATACAGGTGCCAAAATCACATTCTTTGAAAGCTCAAAATAATTTAAAGTTCCAAAAGCTTAGATTTTGAATGACTTATTTTCATAATTTGTTAGTTAATGAAATTCTACTGGGTACCATACTTGAAGTATACGCTCAGAATTACTTCGGTGGACTTAAGGATATAAGGACGCATAACATAGGCTTCCCCTGCCCTAGCAATGTGCTGGGAGTACAGTAGGTAGGTACCACTAAAACGTAAGTGGATGAATTCATTCATTGCTGTATCCTCAAGATTTGTACAATCTACTGGTCTGCCAGCGCATAGTTCAGAACACGACTTTAATACTTGGGTAAGAATACCCAAGAATTCCCAAGTTTGATTAATCTAATCACCATAGAGGTAGTATGAAATAGTCTAAATCACACTGGGACCAAATATTACCCCTATGATCTGAACTATGGGTTGGCGTGAGTTACTGACTCTGTCAAAGGAATATGGAAATCTTGAGGCCTTTCTCCCCTTGCTGAACTACCCAGAATATATGAAATAACTCTTTACTTACATATGATCTTAAAATTCTGTGATATTATGAAATATATATTTGATCTTTGTCCCTGTTTCGCGACATATAGGTCCTAAAACCTTGGGAATCTCTGGAGTGATGAGAGTGTCTTTTGTATGCTGATGAGATGACAGGTGGCTGGGGGAACGCCTAGATAACTTCGAGATGTGGGCTGGTCACCAGAAAGTCCAAGGCACGATTAGAGGGTTGGGACTTTCAGACCCACTCCTCAATTTCCAGGGAGGGGGGAGAGGCTGAAGGTTGAGCTGATCACCAATGGCAATGATGTATTCAATCATATCTGCATCATGAAGTCTCCATAAAAACCCAAAAGGACAAAGTCCAGAGAATTGAACATAGTGCACCCAGAGAGGACATGAAAAGTCCACGTCCGTTCCTATGTATCTTGCCTTGTGTGTCCCCTGTGTATCGGTATCCTTTGTAATATCCTTTATAATAAATTGGTAAGCATAAGTAAAGTGTTTCCCTTAGTTCTGTGAGCTACGCTAGCAAATTAAACCCAAGGCGGGGATCCTGAGAACTCCAGTTTATAGACGGTCAGTCAGAAGCACAGGTCACGATCTGTGTTTGCAATTGGCATCTGAAGGGCGGGAGCAATTTTGTGGGGTTGAGTCCTCCACCTGTGGGATCTGATGCTATCTCCAGGTAGATAGTGTCAAAATTGAACTTAATTGAATTAGAGAATCTGCTAGAGAAGTGCTTGGTGTGTGGAGAAAAACCCCTGGTGTCAGAAGTGTTGAGTGACTGTGTGAGTGGAGAGTAAGATAACTCTGGTTTTTCCTCTATCAACACACAGTCTGATAAGCCAACAGATATTTATTAATGGGCTCTGGAGCCAGCCTGCCTGAGTCCGAATCCCAAGTCTATCCCTATCCAGCCAGTGACCTCTGCCCCTCATCTCCACATCCTCAGCCTCACGGAAAGTCTTAGGAGCCGCAATGATAACACAAGGATTGAACAGGTTGGTCTGCAAAGTTCTTACAATCATGCCTGGCAAAAAGAAATTGATCGATAAATATTAGCTATGCTGTTCATGCAGCAAATATATACTAAGCACTTCCCATTTGATAGGCATCAGAAATACATCAATAAACAAGACAAATATGATCACTGCCTTCATGAAGTTTTTCATGCAATTCTACAAAAGGTCCAGGCAAATAAACAGACAAACAAAATATATTCTTGAATGAATTACTATTTTTTTGTTTTAATGGGGAAGCTGTTCAGTTTCTCTGGAAGTTATATGACCACCTTCCCTCTGCACCTCTTAGGGAATACTTGACCTGAAAACCAAAGGGGACTCCCAAAGGGCACTGTGTTCCCCAGTCTGGAATTCTGAGCTGGAAATGACAATGCAGAGCAGCAAATAGCTTCAAAGTTCTCTTTGGAAACTAAGCTAATGCTACTCCATCCTACCTGCCAATCTCCTTTTATTATTCCATTTATTTTCTCTCTATTGTTGTGAACAATAAATACATGTAAAACAAGAGAGAAATAGGGAAGGAAGATGACGCTAAGACTGAGAAAGAAGGGAGAAAAACAGAGACAGAAATAGGCAGTCCAGAGTTGAGCCACAATATTTATGAAATAGATTTTTTTTAAAAAAATTCTGAAACTGAATTTTAATTACTTTAACATATATACCTCATTCTTCCTTTAACGGAAAGGAAGTCAAGCTACAGTGTCTCTACAGATACAGTAGTGAAATAAAAATATTACTATTTTTAAGACAATAAATACTTCAGCAGAAAAATGAAGAATCGACATGAATGTGTACGAGAAAACCAGCAGTGGTCTCTGGATTCTCTTGGATCTCCGGTGTTCTTTCTTCGCTGAGCTTATGTGGAGAGAAAAGGAACATTCTTTCGCGCTAGTCATTTATTATTTATTTTTATGCTTTAATTATTTGTGGAAATTCCTGACAGCTTCTTATTCAGCCAGTTTTACTGACAGTCAAGTTTGTTCATTAAGGAAGGGAAGGACAAAGCACCCACTGGAGAGGAGAAAGCAGTGCCGGCAGATCTGAGGTTGTGAATTGCGTAGCTGCACACCTAGGAATAATTTGATTTAAGGAGGATGATAACAAATTAAAACATGATGCTAATGATACAGTTTGACCTCTTTCCTGGGCGATGTTCTTAGAGTGTTTTTTACGGGTGAAAAGAAAGGTAGCTGAAACTCATTAGATTTGGAAGTTTTCTTTCACTCTGGTCCGAGTGTGTCATGTCATTGCTGTCTGTGACTGTAGGAGGCCCTGGTATGTCCCTAGAGGGTGACAGCACTTGGTTCTGGAGCAAGGGCATGACGGTGGGATAATAATGATTCGGGAAAGTCAATCTGGTTGCATGAGGATTTGTTGGAATCTATTCATTCATTCACATATTCATTTCATTCATTTATTCATTCATTCACAAATACAGAGTGCCAGGTGCTCTGTTAAATATTAGATTGGGAGACTGTTAAGCAGTTTAGTTTGAAAGAATGAAGATTAGAACCTGAATAGTGGCTCTAATATCTTCATAATTCTTATAAATTTGTTTGTTTAAATCAGACAGGGTTTTTGTTGGTTAAGGTGTCGGTTTTAGTT
The DNA here is from genome assembly GCA_963575035.1 of Avahi laniger. Classification (NCBI taxonomy): domain Eukaryota; kingdom Metazoa; phylum Chordata; class Mammalia; order Primates; family Indriidae; genus Avahi; species Avahi laniger. The sequence goes on from CAUYSK010110937.1 coordinate 8,222, forward strand.
TTGGTTTATTGGGGGTATTTTTAACTATTGTTGTTTCTCTTTTTTTCATTTATTTGTTTTTCAGGTAACATCAACATTCACTCACCCATACATAAGGGCTCTCCCTTTCATCCTAATGAGGTTCATTGGCTATCCAGGAAAGACATATTTTAAATACTTCGTCCAAGATTTTATTCTTTTATTGTTATTCCTAGCACCCCAATACTACCTGCCACCCCTGGACTACCTATTCAGTGCCTAGTACTGTTCTAATTACTTTGACCCTGTTATTACTATTCCTTATAAAAGAATAGAAAGGGGATGATTGCTCTTCCCATTTTACAGCATAAAAAACCAAAGCTCAGTGAGGTTAAAAATAGCTTCATGGCCAGGCGCGGTGGCTCACGCCTGTAATCCTAGCACTCTGGGAGGCCGAGGCGGGTGGATTGTTTGAGCTCAGGAGTTCAAGATCAGCCTGAGCAAGAGCGAGACCCCGTCTCTACCAAAAATAGAAAGAAATTAATTGGACAGCTAAAAATACATAGAAAAAATTAGCCGGACATGGTGGCGCATCCCTGTAGTCCCAGCTACTTGGGAGGCTAAGGCAGTAGGATCGCTTGAGCCCAGGAGTCTGAGGTTGCTGTGAGCTAGACTGACTCCATTGCACTCACTCTAGCCAGGGCAACAAAGTGAGACTCTGTCTCAAAAAAAAAAAAAAACCACACGTAACCTAAACATCTGTACCCCCATATTATGCTGAAATAAAAAAAAATAGCTTAATAATTATCTAACAGTGGAGTGGGTCTTAACCTATTTGGCTCAGAAGCCCACATTCTTCAGATTTCCTTATTTTGTTCCTCCTTTTATAAAAATCTGACTTTAAAAAGTAGCACAATGACAATTACAATTCCTCTAAATTTATATCAAAATGAGAACCTGCTCTTGGTTTTGCCTTCCTTTATAACTGCTCCCCAGAGGATTTATTTCAGCAACTTCTAACAATACGATGAGCACACAAGACAGGCATTATCTGCTCCCTGCGCCACGCACCGGGACCTCGAGTTTCCTCATTGCCTTGCACATCACACTCTTTTATTTGAAGGGAATCCCATTTTCCCACCTGCATCCATCATTCACCTGTCATCTCATTCAACTGGTGAGGTTTTTAACTAGATAATTTTTTTTTAAATCTTTCTTGGCTAACCTTGTTGCTCAAGGTCTTTGCTCTCACTACAATTTTAAAGCTCACTCATTTTCTTGCTCTCAGCTTCCCCCTTTGACAGTAGCAATTAACACAGGCACCTGTTTTGTTGGATTTTACTTTTTACATATTAAAGGGCAGAGACAACCAGCTTGGGTTGGTCTGAGCTTTCTTTTGATCTTGCAGGAACCACACAACAATATCCATCTGCACAACCTGAGCAGGGTAATTTAGGGATGGTTTTAAGGATGAAGCTTCGAGGTGCTATTGCTTGGGGTTTGAAGAGGGACCTGTTACAGCAAGAGCATGACCTCTTCTCAAATACCTCTCAGAGCAGCAGATGTACTCTGCTGAAATCTCACCTTTCTCTTCTGATGCAGGGGATGAAAGTGTCTGTAAAGAGGAACAAAGATCTGTGCTATTGTAACGCATAGCATTTTCCCATTGCATTTGAATTGAGTATATTGCTCTCTCAGTTTTGCTATGATTACACGCAATGTAATTACATCAACACTATTCACCTGGGAACCTAAGAAACAAATGCTAATACAGGCACATTGTGGGAGGGGAGCCTCCAGAATGGTGAAGACCCCTTCCCTAAATCCAGAATTCTGCCTGGTTTCCTCAGTTATAATCAACCGGGGCAGTACAGGAAAGTAGTGTGCCTTTTTGCACTGCTTTGGAATCCCACAGCTACTCCATATGGGAGCACATGTTTGTTTATTTTCTAGTGCTGGGGTTCGCAGACTTGATTTCTCATTTCCCCTTTTATTCCTATTTATCCTGCCTAAAGACCTTGTATATACCCATGTATTTTCTGCAAATAAAATTTGATTTAGGGCTAGCTTTATTTTAAAACAGAAGTTGAATCACATCATGTGAGTTTGGGACCTAAATGAGATATTAAAATAAATTTTGATTAATATTCCAACCTGGTGCATCATGCCTCAAGCATTCTTTGTGAGCAGGATACAATTTTTCAGATCATGCATACAAGGGAAGTAATGTTTTGAGGGTTTTGGGGTTTTTTTGTTTGTTTTTTTTTTAGTGAAGAGGTAACTACGATAGGTGGAATCCAGCTGTTTAGCAGCTGACCTTGTCATCTCAATAGCCACATCTATACATGGGAAAGCTATATGTCTTAGAGAAAAATCAAGACTTTTATGTGGCTTGCTCTTTATAAATAAACAAAACAAAAAATAAATAAAAAAACTTTTACATGAAATTGGCAAGACGAATAGCAAGAATTAAGAATGAGAAGGAAAAAATAAATACAGGCATACCTCGTAGAAATTGAGAGCTCAGTTCCAGACCACTGCAATAGACAAATATCATAATAAAGCAAGTCACATGAATTTTTTGGTCTCTCAATATATGTAAAAGTTATTCTTTACACTGTACTGTAGTCTATTAAATGTTCAATAGCATTAAATCTAAAAACAATGTACATACCTTAATTAAAAAATACTTTATAGCCTGTAATCCTAGCTCTCTGGAAGGCCGAGGTGGGCAGATTGTTTGAGCTCAGGAGTTCGAAACCAGCCTGAGCAAGAGCGACACCCTGTCTCTACTAAAAATAGAAAGAAATTAATTGGACAACTAAAAATATATAGAAAAAATTAGCCGGGCATGGTGGCGCATGCCTGTAGTCCCAGCTACTCGGGAGGCTGAGGCAGGAGGATTGCGTGAGCCCAGGAGTTTGAGGTTGCTGTGAGCTAGGATGACGCCACAGCACTCTAGCTGGGGCAACACAGTGAGACTCTATCTCAAAAAAAAAAAAAATACTTTATAACTAAAAAAAATGCTAACAATCATCTGAGCCTTCAATGAGTCCTAATCTTTTTTGTGGAGGGTCTTGCCTCTGTGTTGATGGTGGCTGACTCATCCTTCAGTGCCTACTGAAGTCCGGGGTCCTGTGGCAATTTCTTAAAATAAAGCAATAATGAATTGTGCCATATCGATTAACTCTTTCTTTCATGAATGATTTCTCTGTAGCACTCAATGCTGTTTGATAGCATTTTACCCACAATAGAATTTCTTTCAAAAATTGCAGTCAATCCTCTCAAGTCCTTCCTGTGCTTTATAAACTAAGTTTATGGAATATTGTAAAATTTTGGTTGTCATTTCAATAATGTTTACAGCATCTTCACCAAGAATAGAGTCC
>CAUYSK010110938.1:0-32581 GCA_963575035.1 Avahi laniger
GTTCAGCCAATAACTTAAAATTTGTAATCTATGCTTGTCGACTAAGTAATGTGTTAATGGTTGTATTTTATAAAGAAGTAATACAGTTCCTTTTACCCTAAGTATAGTTTTTTTCTCCCCAACCACTTTTATTTACCCAAAATACTATATAACTCATTTGTCCTTATTTGTACAAAGGCACTTGACACCTTTCGGTTTTAACTGGCACTAATATGTCATGTATACATTAATCCCTCATAGTAGGCATTTAGTATCTCTTGAATGCATGGATAAATAAATGAACAAATGAAGACCAAATTAAATTCATCTCAGTTCTTTTCTCATTTTTATGGAACAAATGATTTAGTGCTACTTGGTACTAAAATAAATTGTAACACAAATGCTAATGCAGGTACTCAGTTTTTAAGTCAATGCTCAGGGATATATCATGTGATCCTCCATATTAATCATTTTACATGATTACAGAAATGAAAACCAATTTTTTAAAAAGGAGAAAACTCTGGGACCTCTCTTTTATGCTCAACCCCTTCATTCCACCAGATCACAGCATAAAAAACATTAGTCTGTTGGTTACTCAAAATTGTCATCCAAAGGAAGGATTTCTTATATTAATTTAAAAAACATAGCCATGTAAATTAGCATACCTAAGGCTTAAAAAATCGATGAATTATTCAATTTACTATAGTAGTGGAGAGGAAATTACAGTCATACCTCATTTAATTGTGCTTTGCTTTATTGTGCTTCACCAATAATTGCGATTTTTACAAATTGAAGGTTAGTGACAACTCTGCACCAAGCAAGCCTAAGGGTGCCATTTTTCAACAGTATGTGCTCACTTTGTGTCTCTGTGTCACATTATAGCAATTCTCACAATGTTTCAAACTGTTTCTTCACTATTATATCTATTATGGTGATCTGTGATAAGTGATCTTTGGTGTTCCTATTGTAATCATTTTGGGGCACAATGAACTACATTCATGTATGATGGTGAACTTAATCCATAAATGTTGTGTATGTTGTTGCTGCTCCACTGATAGCCATTTCCCTTCTCTCTCCCTTTCCTTCAACCTCCATATTCCCTGAGACAAACACTATTGAAATTAGGTCAGTTAATAACCCTACAGTGGCCTCTAAGTGTTCAAGTGAAAGGAAGAGTTGTATGTCTCTCACTTTAAATCAAAAGCTTAGTAAAGGAAGGTATGTTGAAAGCTGAGAGATGCCAAAAGCTAGGCCTCTGCCATGAGTTAGCCAAGTTGTGAATGCAATGGAAAAGTTCTTGGAGGAAATTAAAAGTGCTACTCCAGTGAACACACACATGACAAGAAAGCAAAATAGCTTTATTTTTGATATGGAGAATATTTCAGTGGTCTGGATAGAAGATCAAACCAGCCACAACATTCCCTTAAGCCAAAGCTGAATCCAAAGCAAGGCCCTAACACCCTTCAATTCTGTCAAAGATTGTGAGAGGAGAGGAAGCTGCAGAAGAAAAGTTTGAAGCTAGCAGAGGTTGGTTCGTGAGGTTTAACAAAAGAAGATGTCTCCATAACGTTAAAATGCAAGGTGAAACCTCAAATGCTTATGTAGAAGCTGCAACAAGTTATCCAGAAGATCTAGCTAATCGATGAAGGTGACTACACTAAATAACAGATTTTCAATGTAGACAAAACAGCCTTATATTGGAAGAAGATACCATCTAGGACTTTTACACCTAGACAGGAGTCAATGTCTGGCTTCAAAGCTCCAAAGGACAGTCTAACTCTCTTGTTAGGGGCTAATACAGCTGGTGACTTTAAGTTCAATCCAATACTATTTACTATTCTGAAAATCCTAGGGCCCTTAACAAATATGCTAAATTTACACTGCCTGTGTTCTATAAATGGAATAGCAAAGCTTAGATGAAAGCACATTTGTTTACAGCATGGCTTACTGAATATTTAAAACTCATTGTTGAGACTTAATGCTCAGAAAAAGATTCCTTTCAAAATGTTACTGCTCATTGACAATGCACTTGGTAACCAAAGAGCTCTGATGGAAGTGGGAAATATACAAGGAGATTAGTGTTGTTTACATGCCTGATAACACAACATCCATTCTGTGGCCCATGGATCAAGGAGTAATTTTGACTTTCAAGTCTTATTATTTTTGTAATGCTATAATGACATAGATAGTGATTCCTTTAATGGATCTGGACAAAGTCAATTGAAAACCTTCTGGAAAGCATGAGCAAAGAAAGTGGTTTCTTGAGATGGAATCTACTTCTGATGAAGATGCTGTGAATATTGTTGAAATGACAAAAAAGATTTAGAATATTACATAAACTTAGTTGATAAAGCAGTGGCAGGTTTTGAGAGGATTGACTCCAATGTTGAATGAATACTGTGAGTAAAATGCTACCAAATAGCATTGCATATTACAGATAAATCTCTCATGAAAGAGTCAATCAGTGCAGCAAACTTCACAGTTGTCTTATTTTAAGAAATTCTCACAGTCACCACGACCTTCATCACCCACCACCCTTATCAGCTTGCATCCATCAATGTCAAGGCAAGATCTTCCACCAGCAAAATGAACAAACTCATTGAAGACTCAGAGGGCCCTTGACCCTTTTTTTTTTTTTTTAGCAATAAAGTATGTTTTCATTAAGGTACATTCATTATTTTAGACATAATGCTATTGTACACTTAATAGACTGCAGTATACTATAAACATAACTTTTATATGCCTTGGGAAACCAATAAACTCATGTGACTCAGTTTATTGCGATATTCACTTTGTTGTGGTGGTCTAGAACCAAACCTGTAATATTTCTGAGGTATGCTTGTAAATCACTTTGCAATATTTTTAATAATATTTTGTTATAATCTATGTAAATGAATACTGGGAAGATAAATTTTATGTATTTTCTTGTGTGATAATATTTGTGGTCTGAGCTCATAATAATAAAAATATCAGTAAGACTAGTATAAGAAATGTGAATGCTTAAGTACGGGTGAAGAGAGATTGTTATGTTTGGAAAAAAGTGTTGCAAATGTAGATGCTTTAAAGTAATTGTTACCTTGAAATGTGACCAAACTATAAATCACATGGAAGTTTATCATCTTTATTTCTCTTAAAATCTTGATATTTATGTTGACAATTAATACCTGACATTACTTAAGATGTCAAGGTACTATTTTATTGAACCAATAAATTAAAATGTTAATAACTGGTTCTACTTTTGCAAGGTCATCTAGGAAAGCATGCATGTTGGTTTCGTTGTTGTCTTTAAGATTAGTGTTTTGAAAATGAACAATATGACAAATATTCCACATTGTTCATTTACCATTCAGGTGAAATCACTTGGGGATCATGAGTGGAATAGAACTCAACAAATTGGAGTACTAAGCAGCCACCCTTTTGAAAGTGACACTGAAATGTCTGATATTGATGATGATGACAGAGAGACAATTTTTAGCTCAATGGATCTTCTCTCTCCAAGTGGTCATTCTGATGCCCAGACTCTAGCCATGATGCTTCAGGAACAACTGGATGCCATCAACAAAGAAATCAGGTGACTTCAATTGGTACTGATGGTTTCAAGGGATTAGAAGACTTTGATATTGTACTAAAAATGTAATTATCAGATCAGAAGCATTAGTATTACCGGGGAACTTGTTAGACCTGTAGAATCTTAGACCTCATCACATACCCACTGAATCAAAAGGTGCATTTTCACAAGATTCCCAGGATATCTGTATATCTCCTATAAAAAATTAGGACAGCCTTTGTAAGGAACATACATGAAGTATATACAGACTAGTAACATTAGGGGCAATAGAAAAAAATGAATTAAGAATACATTTTTCTGCAATGAAGTTTAAAACTCTTTAAACTTAAAATTTGCTATTTAAAGGGAAAGAATACAATAAAGTACATTCTTCAGTACATTTCATATGGCAATAAAGGTGCCAAATAGCATGCAAAATAATGTGCATTCAGCTCCCTTGAAAGTATTTAAACACTGGAGTGAAATTAATTTAATGTTCTTTTTGTCCATTTTAAGGCCATTATATCAGGTACAGTGTATTTCATTGAACACCTATGGAACGTGTCTTAGTCTCCTTGGGCTGCTATAACAAAATACCATACACTGGTGGCTTAAACACAAAGTTGATTTCTCACAGTTTTGTAGGCTGGAAAGTTTAAGTTCAAGGTTATAGCAGGGTTGTTTTTGGTGAAGCCTCTCTTCCTGGCTCCAGGGAAAGTGAGGGACATTAATTCCATGAGATTAAGACTCCATTCTTATCACCTCATTTAGCCTCAGTTATCTCCTGAAAGTCCTACCTCCAAATATAGTCACACTGGGAGTTAGGGCTTCAACATATGAATTGAAGAGAAGGGGCACAATTCAGTTTATAGCAGAGCACATGTGAAAGCAAGACAGGGTGCTCTTCTCTGTCAGTAATACTTAGGTTAAAAAAAAAAAGTTAGTGCTTTTAACTTTTAAAACTAAAGGTACTATTACTATTCTTAATAATAAAAGTTAAATTTATATAGTAATATAATGCATGAAAAATGCAGCTTGTTAATCTTAACGCTTTTGGTTGGTTAATTGTATTTGTTACCAGCCTCCGAGTGGAGGTATTTTCAGGCTCTTGGTACTCTTGGGAGAAAAGAATTTCAGGATGCAACACATAAGCCAAAAGGAATCAGCTTTTATTGAGAGCAAAAGTGAAAGTTCACTCTCTCAAGAGAGAGGGAGTGAGTGGGCAGGCTAATAAAGAGCAGCTGCACCAGAAGGAAGTGGTTTTGGTCTTACAAAGTTTCACTAAATGAAGGGAAGAATATTCAAAGCTAAGGGGTTGGTTTTTACTAAGAATTTGGGTAGTAATTCCAAGAATTGGGTTCTCTCCCATTTTCATACTTTATATGTTAATAGTTATTTCAGAACTGACATAATTTCAAGGGTGGAAAATTTTAAAACCGCAATGCAAATGATATTTTAATTAGCCAAAGTTCATGTAAGGTGACCTAAATAGCTGACAAGCTGATTGAGGCTGGTTCTTGTCTGTGGTTATCAGCCCCTGTTAGTTAGACCTTAACACCTGCACCCACTTTGCAAGCCCCTGCATCTGGCTCCTAGCCTAGTAGCCTAGTTAGTTTCTGCCTGAGGCTTGTTTGTTTCAGTACCGGCATTCACTTTGCAAGCCCCTGCACCCAGCCTCAGTCCCATCTCCTAGTCTCCTACTGTGACATATTCACTGGTGCCTAAAACTTGCTTTTCAAGTTTGGCTGCTACATACAATATTTTAAACTGAGATCCAATTCTTATATGGATTTCTTTTAATGATTAATTAATATTCTTATATCAGTAAAGATAAACTTTTCACACATTAGTATTGAAGTTTATGGCAAATCAGACTGATCAATAAAAATCCTCTGCCATTTGGGGAAAATATGTGTGCAAATTTTCTAAGTAAGCAAAGAGGACCAAATTCATTTGCATTCTTTAAACATAAAAGGCTTAATACATCTGCAAGATATAATTTAATATTATAGCCTAAGAAGTCTCTTTATTATATTTTCATTTGAAAGACAATAAAACGGGAGTGATGCATTCAATGAATTGTTTCATACTCGACATGAAAAAATATGCTATCACCGTATAGTATCCTGATAATGGATGATTTCCATTATACAACTGAAATTGTACAAATTGACATTTCAAATAGTGAGAAATGTTGGCATTATGATTATTTCAATATTAATTTAATATACAGTTTCTTGAATCTCACTGACCTCCAGTTTTTCTGTCATTACCTTGTCTAACTTCAGTGAAGAACCCACTGTGTCAGGTGGATTTGGTTTTTTCTAATATCAGGGACTATTCTTAACTTGTTTTTTCAACTGATGAACAGGACTTTACTATTTTGCACAATGCCTTTACCTGGCTCTATCTAAATCTGTTGGACTCCTTCTAATATGATTCAAATCTACCTAATTTTCTACTCTTATCATCCTACTATACATTAAAATAGTTACTCACCTGGATGACAATAACAGTTTCTATCTGGTTTCTTTGTAGTATTTGAGCTCTCAATACGATCCAACCTAACACTGCACCAAGAGCAGACTTTTGTTAACGACAAATGTGCTTATGTATTCTCCCTTTTTCAAACCCTTCAATTGCTCTTATTATAAAGACCAAAATTCTCAATCGAGTCTATAATGTCCCACCTGTCTCACTATTCTGTGACCATTCACCTCTCCTACACTTTGACCGATTACATATGACTTCCAGTTCTTTGAACATTCCTTGCTCTTTCCTTTGTTGTTGCTCTTACTTTCTTCTGGAACATTCTTCCCCATTCCACACTCTTCTAACATTTCACCCGTTTTACCCTTACTCACCAGGAACAGCTCCACCATCATTCCCCCAGCAAAGTTGTACTGTCCTTTTGTTCTTTACTGTCACTAGATTGTAACTTACATAAAAGAAAGAAATGTATCTGGTTTTGCTCACTTTTATTTCTAGGTCTTAGCACTTGCTTGATATGTAGACAATGTTTCATAGATATGTGATTACTATACATAGAAAAAATAAAGTGGAACATGAATTCTAACTGAATAACACCTTCTGATGCTGTTCAGCTAATGGTTGTATTCACTGAATAGGTTTGAAATTAAGTCTATATTCCTATGGCATTTATTTTCACCAAAGATACAAACACACCCTCCATAACAATCTGTTTATCTTCAGAGACTCTTAGCTCTGTTACATTAGGGTAGTAATTTCCAGTATCAATCTTAACCTAGATTAATTAAGAATGTACATTAATATAATAACCGATTTGTGAAATTTTGAAAATAAATAAAATTTGATTCCATAACAACATTTAAAAGAAATAGTCACCTTCATATAAGCCATGGCAATCTGCTAACATCAACCAAAATTTATCTCTGGTTAAGATTTTTATTCTTTCACAAATTAATTTAACCACTAAAAAAAATGTGTCTCTTCTGGCTTATTCACAGCTCACTCCTTCCCTTAAAGGGAGGAATCAAATTATCTCAGACTCATTTACCACAACAATGTTCATTGAACTATTCTTGTATAGTTAGCTACTATTTTGCCTGCCTTACTTTTGTAGTCTTTATCCTTTCATCCTTTCGTATGATTCCTGTGGAAGTCTTTCCTCAACACACTGGGAGATTCCAAAGGGAATCAGTTTGGATTTTTTTTTTCCCTCTTGCTTTCCATATTTATATTCTAAAGATCAAAGGATTTTTATTTATTTATTCCAAATAAACCTAACTTCAAGATAATATTTCATTTCCTGTTAGATTAAACTTCAATCTACCTCTTACCTAACTTGTTCCTGTTTGGCTCTCTTTTACAATTAGTACAGTACCTATAGTTAATACCTAAGATATTTCTGTACAACACAACAATGTTGTCTCTTACCAGAAGATTTTTCTGAAGGAGTCATTTTTTCCACCCAGTATTTTAAAAGTAAAAAAAAAAAAAAATGCCTTTTTTTTTTAGGGGAAGGTAGTTTTTCCTTTCAAATGTGTTTTAAGTATTAATAATGTTGTGCTATGTTATTGATTGAGCCTTCCTTTGGGATTCTGACCTTGTGGTAAAGTTAAAATGCATCCATGAAAATAAAGAATCCTTATTCTTCATGTAAGTGAAAGATTATAATTAAATGTGAATGTGCTACATAATATTTTAACCAAAATGAATCTTTGTGAGCACATATTGGATTAGATTTTAAGTGCAAACTTTGTATTTTTTTAATTGAGTCCATTAGAAACACAACTATCATTTATTCCAAAGACCTGTAAGGAGACTAGCAAAATACTTTTTATCTGGCCAGTGAATACATGCTACTTAAAAACTGAGAGAGTTACAGAGTAAAGACAGTAAAGACACAGCAATGAGTTAATCATCAAAAAGCTGGTGAACATATAGGTGAGAAAATGTAGCTCAACTTCCCACAGCAAACAAAGATGAAACAACTATCTCCTATTGCATAAATATAGCAAATCAATGACATTAAATATAGTAAATATGGAAAAAAAACTTTGAAGTGACCATAAACTTCAAATACCATAGGAGATCACAATAAAACTACTTAAAAACAAAATAGCTCAGAAGTTTATTACTTCCTTATCAAACGAGCTATACCAATACATAGTTTCATTAAACAACATATGAAATGTATACAGATTGAACTTAAATAGGATCTTCATGCAATCTAGTTAAAGCTCTTTATTCTTTGTGCCTTTGTAAGAATCGTTATAAATATTCACGAAGCTACATTGTTATTTAAAGGAAAAGGATAACAGCTAGTGCTTTGCCTTCTCAAAAGCATCTATATCAACAGTTTTTTTTTTAAATTATTATTTCACTGTCTGACATCTCTCTAGGTAGCTATAGCTCCACGTTATTAAGTTGCCTGATTCTTATTTAAAAGAGGCTTAGCTAAGTATATATTAGTGTTAAAAAAGACTCAGGGTTTTATTTGGCTACATGAAAAGTGTGAATGACCATTTATTGAGGATCCTATCATTTAAACATTTACATTAAGTGGGAGGGAAGATTCAGTGATTTTGTTGAGATCTGGGTTTCTAAATGTCTCTTTTATTGGTACCTGAGTTCAAATGTAAGATTAACATTAGTAGCAGAAATTAACTAGACTGCAAGGTTTTAAAAGAGTTTCAGCAAATGACAGTACAAGAAGAGGGTCAGGCTAAAAGTGGGCAGGAATTACATATCCTTTGTGAAAAATAACTTTCTAAATTGCAACCAGAAAAATCCCTAGAATTTGCTGAAAATTATACTACCTGGAGAAGAAAAAAAGATGAAAATATTGACATAAAATGTTTACAGATTAATTTTTATTGATTTATGTCACTTTTAATTACCATTACAATAGTATCTAATGGATCCATATTAAATTAAATATAATGGATGAAAATTAAACTGTGTATTTCAGGCTGATTCAGGAAGAAAAAGAATCGACAGAGTTGCGTGCTGAAGAAATTGAGAATAGAGTGGCTAGTGTGAGCTTGGAAGGCCTGAATTTGGCGAGGGTCCACCCAGGTACCTCCATCACTGCCTCTGTTACAGCTTCATCACTGGCCAGTTCATCTCCCCCCAGTGGACACTCAACGCCAAAGCTCACCCCGCGAAGCCCTGCCCGAGAAATGGATCGGATGGGAGTCATGACGCTGGTATGGTGATGTGTCCAAAGAACCTTTGCCCTGTTAAGGTTAATGATACATTAGCTAAACTCACTGGGTGTTTGTTCTAGTCTAAGTACTTTCTGTGTACTGCATTGTTTCTTTCTTTCTTTCTTTTCCACAACCCTGTGGGGTAGATACAATCATGAACCCAATTAGGAGATGAGGAAATGGTAGCCCATACAGGTGTTGTAACTTTCTCAAGGTCACATAGTAAGTCAATGGATGAGCAGGGAATCTAACTATTACATTAGAAATTTGATTCGAATATTGAGAAAATAAACTTGAACTGTGTGGGGCTTTTTTTCACATAATAAATAACAAAATAATGTATTATCATTGCTTCCATACACCAACATAAATTTATAATTTTACAATATTATATATAATTTTCATAAGAGCCATAAAAAGCAACAGCAGCTAATTTCTAATTTTGTTTTAGACTTTATGTCAACATTTTCACATTTATTCTTTAATTCTTTACTTCATTGACCTTTATATTTGAGACTAAAAGTTGTAAGCCTAAATTAGGCAATCCCCTGAACACAACTGAGAGAAAATCGAAGTGCCTCATCCAAAAAATAATATAATAAAACTTCTGGAAAATATGGTTGGGATGACTACTGAATGCCACAATCTTTATTCATTTAATTCTCACGACAAGACTGAAGGTAGGAAAGGGCATTATCTCAATGGAGAATGGAAGTTTTGAGAGTTTGAATAGAGTGCCCATGTTCAACACAGCTAGTAAGTGGAGCTGGATTTTTCCTTAAATTTTCCTAACTCAAAAGCATGTGCTGTCTTTTTTTTTTCTGTCATTACCTGGATATATGTTGAAATGACAACAATGATGAAGATTAAAATATTCTGAACTGTTTATGGAGGTAAAATTCTATGTTTTTGTAATGAATATACCTTGTATATTTACAATTATGGCACTTCCAAGCAGTTAAGCTTATATAAAAGAAAAATGGCAAAATTTTTTAAAAAGGAAATAGTTTAAGCTATCGAGTCCCCTGTTTTGTGCTCATTTCCAACACTTCATGTTAAAAATATTTTTAAAATAGAACAATGTCCAATTACAACAATGACCAGCTAATCAGAAGTGACCCCACCTGGATACAACACAAACTTCTAGCCAAGGTATTAACATGTACTAACCAAATATACTGAGCTACATTGTGATCTGCTTATTTTAGAAATGGAGGAACCATCTATCTGATTTTGTTAACTAAAAATGTTATTGTCTCTGGCTCAGTTTCAGGATATATATAGTATATGCTACATAATATGATGACCAACTTATTACCAAAGCTATAGTAAGAACCTTGGACTGCAGAAAACAATTTAGTCAAATTCAAGACAGATACGTTATTTCTGCACTGCTTTTATTTCTTACATTTTTACAACATAGTATTTTGCTCTTTTAAGTATTTTTATAGACATTAGCATCATAGCCTTTGATAGTACTATTATTTTACAATAATAAAATAATATAATTATTTAAATGTGATTTTTTGTGTGTGTGAAAAAGATGCCAGTGCTTTCATGAATTTTGTTGAGCAGAATAAATCAATGGTAAATGAACATTAATATTATTACACTATAATTAGAGTGATGAAAAATATTTAGAGAATTTTTGAAGGGTAAAGAAATATTTAAATTGTTCAAAATCTAAGAAAAGCAAGAAAAGAAATCCAGGATGTCTTTATTACCTAATATAAACTCTGTCACCAAATTCATTATTTCTACAGTGAAATGGGTAGATTTTCTTTTACCTATAGAAAATACTGAAGCAAAAATAATTTTGTTGAATATAATTTATATTTGATATTCAGAGGAAAACTAAAATTTTTAGGAACAGAAAATTAGAGATCGAAAAGACATTGTATTAGTTGAATTGTTTAATAATTCACAAACATTGTTTTTTTATCCTGATAATAAAGCCTACTTGTCGTATTTACTTTTGCCTCACAACAAATCCATATGCATAAATAACATGCTATTAATAGCAATATCTAATTATTAATAGAATATTGAATGGGGTAACATCAACACTTTCTCTATTAACAAAACTATAAAGCATAATGGAATAGCTTAACAAAAATTGTTTTACTTACATAAGAAAAATGAACAAAGACATTAAGTGAACTAGATTCATCTGGAATCATAAAAAAATCAATTATTTTGAAAAATTCTGTAAAAGAGCATTGACGAGAAAGCAGCAGCCCCAGAAACATGCTCTGCTGAGGCAAGAGCTTTTGGCATTTGTGGGAGTCAGGAAGGATATTAGGATAGCATGAAGTTTGAGAACTCTCAGGAACAGCCTATTTGTCCAAAGAGGGCTGAAGGCTCTGTATGGATGGGGCAAAGAGGAGAGTTTATAAACTCCGCATATGTGTATTGGATCTTCATCTCCATCTATATTTTCTTGGGAGGATATAGTCCCATATTTATTTCTGTCTAACTCAGGCTTCTGGCTATGCTCACTCACTCCATCTGTGCTTTCTGTTCTCCAGGGTCCATGTCTCATAGCCAATGTGTATACGCATGGCCCCCTCAAGGAGACAGACCGCTGCGAGGTTCCCTCTCTAAAGTAACTACCAGGAGAAGTACTTCTATTATGATTAAAAGACATTTGTTTAGAAAAGGATGGAATGAGGGAAAATATTGATGGCCGAGTTGTAGATACTATTTAAACTTGTAACATGGTCCAATAATAATCATTAATTAGTTCTGTTTTATGTTGTTTTTGTTACTGCCAATCACAGCCAAGTGATCTAAGGAAACATCGAAGAAAGGTACTGTAAATAACTTTTACATGATTACTGGTTGAATATTGTTTTATTTTATGAACTCTTTAAAATAATATTCCCTCTAGTTGAAGTATTTTATTAACGTAAAAAAGAAATATTGAGATTATGTTAATGTTATTAAATTGTTTAAATAGGATCAAAAGAACAAATACTTAAAAAATAAAATTATTTATGCTTTCTAGGGTAATGATTTGATTATGAAAACTAAGTATCCTGATTTTCCACGGAATATTTAAGCCACAGGTGGTAGAAGTAGATATTTTAATATAAATACTTATATTTATTAATACAAATCACAAATATAATATTTAGTATAACTCTATACCATACTGTATACATTGTTCTATAAATAGAACAATGCTGATTGTTTTTAAATGTTTGCTTTATTATTATTATTATTATCGTTTAGATATGGTGAGGCCAACAAATCAGGAGACAACTGTCTAAGAAAAGATACTTTCTTACTCACATTTCCCTAGAGGAGGGGGCACTCCATGCCTCAGGAAAGCACCAAGGTCAGTCAGGAGCAGAATGAACAAGGGAAAAACATGGGCAGAAGCCTTATGAGGTCTCTTTAGGCAGGGCAAGGCAAGGCAGGGTAATTATTAATAGGTTTAGGATTGATTAAATAATTTCAGCTGGCTCTGGAGTATAGGGACTGTCTCTAGTTGTTTCAGCCTGGTGATTAGGTGATTAGGGCAGGGGAATATTGCCTTCTGAAGTACAAGAGCCAGTTAGAGAAGGAGATTCAGAGTATGGGCTGTTAAGTGGTTGGTTTGCATATGAAAGATGTGTTTACAGGGGAGTAGTTTGCTATCTCCAGGAATTAACTATCCCTAGAACAAGTCTCTCCAGATGCCAGAGCATCAAGAATATGGAATGAAATCTAGAGAATAGGATATAGGAAACAAAATGCACTCCCATTCTGATTTACAAAATGACATTTTATTAGATAATTGAGATAACAGCAGAGCTTGCACTTATGGGATCTCAGATGGGAAAGATTTCAAAGATTTGACCTACTATAAGGTGCATAAATCTATTCTTCACCATCTTCGAGATGTGGTAGTCAGCCTATATGTACATGGCTTAGATTGATGGGATTTTCTTTTTCCTTTTCTGAGCTATTTTCTATCTTCCTGTAGTATCTTCTCCTTAGCACTACCAGTTGGTTCTCAACTATCAAATCTACCAAGTATAATGTCCTGATTTTCTTTGACTTCCTCCACTACCAGGACTATACTGGGAGTCTAGAATGTAATCTGAGTGGGTGGTGTAAAAGAAGTTTAGTGGGTGTAAGAAATAAGAAGGCAAAGCAGGACACAGTGGCTCACTCCTGTAATCCCAGCTACCCTGGAGGCTGAGGATGGTTAGAGTCCTGGAGTTCAAGGGTAACCTGGACAACATAGCAAGACTCCCCCATCTCTAAAAAAATAAAATAAAATAAAGAAATAAAAAGGTAGGATGGTAGGTCCTATACAGAAATGTAGCTTTAAAAACTTCAGAGACTGAAGAGATAACTTGTAAGGAAGGTCATGGAAAGAACTACAAACTGAAAGTTGTGTATCAGGGTAAGGAGTTACATACATGATTTTTATTTACACTTCAAAAGAACACATTAAAATAAATGTTACCACTTCTATTTTATTGATGAGTGTGTTAGTTTATTTTGCATTGCTGTAGAGGAATACCTGAGACTGGGTAATTTATAAAGAAAAGAGGTTTATTTGGCTCACTGTTCTGTAGACTGCACAAGCATGGCCTCAGCATCTCTTCAGGTGAGAGCTTCAGGGGAACTTGCAATCATGGCAGAAGGCAAAGGGGAAGCAGTCATGTCACATGGTGAGAGAGAAAGAGCAAGACACAGAGGAGCAGGGACCATTCTCTTTTAAACAAGCAGCTCTACGGTGAACTAATAGGGAGAACTCAATTATTACAGCCTGGGGTTTGGGGTAGGGATAACAAATCCATTCATGGGGGATCTGCCCCCATGACCCAAACACCTCCCACCAGGCCCCACATCCAATACTGGGGATCAAATTTCAACATGAGATTCAGAGGGGCCAAACATCCAAACCATGTCAGTGAGGAAATTTAATATTAGAGCAGGTAGGTAACCATCCTATTCATTCAACATTCAGGAGAAACTAGGATTCAAATCCACTTCCTTTCTTCCTCTTGTTGCTGTTGTTTTGTGTGTTTTTTTTGAGGGATTGTTTGTTTACTTGTTTTTTTTTTTGAGACAGGGTCTCCTCTGTTGCCTGGCCTAGAGTGCAGTGGTATCACCATAGCTCACTGCAACTTCAAACTCCCAGGCTGAAGCAATCCTCCTGCTTCAGCCTCTGAAGTATCTAGGACTGCAGGCTCCTGTCACTATGCCTGGCTACTTTTTTATTTTTATTTATTTTTGTTTGTATTTTTTGCAGACACAGGGTCTTGCTTTTGCCCAGGCTTTCCATTTTGTTTATATAGTGTGTCATTCAGAGGAAACTTTTGTATATGATGTTTTTAAGAACTATTATTGGCAAAGAGTATAGGTTGGCTTCAGGGAGAACAGAAGGAGGTATTTTATAGGAAGGTGTTTCGGGAGCAAAATTCTGAAAGCAAAAATGGCCATGCATATTATGGTCACGGTTAGATCACAGAACTGTGAAAACACCAACATACATTAGAAGAGTTCAGAAAATGCTTAAGAGTTTAAATGGAATGTGGGTTTAGGAAAGGTTTTCCATAGCATTGGAATTAATTTGAAAGCAGCTCTTAAAAATGATTCTGCTGGTGGCACTATGCTAGTTAATGGAAAAAGGGAATCACACTAAAATGCCTACGTAAACTGGTAAGAGTAATCTAGACTGGGTAACAAAAACCCCTGACAGGCAATTTCATTAACTTTCCTCCAATGCATGAGATCTTTTTCATAGATAAACACATTTATGCATGATAGCTTTACATAAAAACAAACACTTTCGCAGAACACAGGTTTAAAATTTTTGCTTTAGCCATATTAAGAACTTTTTTTATGAAAACTTTCCAAACCATGTCTTTTAGCTGTGTTTTCCATGATCTTGATCTCTCTCTATACTGTAATATACAATGATGCCATTAAAATTATGCAATACTGTTATATAAAGATTTTTCTTTTCTTACAGCTCTGTGTCTCTTTCTATCTCTGACAAAATTTATGGTATCCTGAGTTGTTTAGGATTCTGAACTAAATTATTCTTTAAAGAAATCCCTCCCATTCTATCTTCTTTTGCATTTCTGTATGTCTTTGCCAATTTTCCCATCACAGTAGTGAAATGAAACAATTTTCAAAAATTATATTCTTACCTTTTATTATTCTCACTTTCAAAAGAAAGTTTTTTCTTATAAAATGCAGTTCATTTTTAAACACCTTGTAATACATTTCATTAGGCTGTTTTTACAAAACTTTATCTAATAAAATTATATTTTATCAACTTCTCTTCTTATTTTGAAAATCTTGACTTAAAAGATGTTTTTGTCCTATAACCTGATTAGGCATAATGCTTTATTTTTTAGTGAGTTTGCTGAAATATGCATTCAATACCTTTTTTTAAAGAAATTGCTTTCTGATACAATGAAATGGATTCCAGAATAGCTTTTTCATAGTTACTGAATATTGATCTATGGTGTTTATTACTCAACAATATTTCTGTGTAGTGGGTCCAATATTTTTTAATTGTAGTGTCTTCACTTTTAAACACGTGTGACAATCACACTCCTTAGTACTGACGATTTATATATGTAAGACTTATATGCCTCCAGTTTTGTTGCTTTTGTTCTATTTTGTACCAAAATTACTCAAATAGCCTTGCTGTAATGATGCTTCATTTGTATTGATTTCAGTTGAAATTCTGAAACAGTTCATTGAATGTATTGTTTTTGCTTCTAGATTGCAGTGGTGGAAGAAGACGGTCGGGAGGATAAAGCAACAATCAAATGTGAAACTTCTCCTCCTCCTACCCCTAGAGCCATCAGAATGACTCACACCCTCCCTTCTTCCTACCACAACGATGCCAGGAGGTGAGACTCTCCAGGTGCACTGCACACTGAATGCTCTCCTTCCAAAAATTTTCCACTTCCTTCAATGTTGTCAAATAGACTACTTAAAAAATTTGATTTGCACCATAACCCTCCATCAGGATATTGTCCTGCTCCCTCTCCCCTCACATCACTTGTGAAAGCACCCAATTTCCATTTGAGATCAAATTTTTAATTTTATTTTTTTATTTGAGACAGAGTCTCGCTCTGTCACTGTGAGTAGAGTGCAGTGGCGTCATCATGGCTCACTGCAACCTCAAACTCCTGGGCTCAAGCCATCCTCCTGTCTCAGCCTCCCCAGTAGCTGGAACTGCAAGCGCAGACCACCACACGCTGCTAATTTTTCTATTTTTAGTAGAGACGGGATCTCGCTCTTGCTCAGGCTGATCTCGAATTCCTGACCTCAAGTGATCCTCCCGCTCGGCCTCCCAGAGTGTTAGGATTACAGACATGGACCACCATGGCCAGCCCAAATTTTTAATTTTAAAATTAACCATCTTTGTGGTCTTGTTATTAGTCAATATATTTAAAGACAGCTCTTCTAATTTTAGTAGCTATTTCCTTGCTTAAACAGAGTCAGGCTAACGGAAAGATTTATTAGACATAGTAACAAAAAACTAAAGGGATTCTAGGACAAGATTGCAAATTTGGATTGCAGTATGAGTAATTAAAGTCTGCAAAGTCCATAATTGTGCCTCATTTATATTTAGCAGCCAGGTATGTGCACCCTGTGGATGCTGCTGTTGCCAGCAATAATAACTCGTCAGGCAGAAAGTTCTTAGAAAGGAAAAAAAATGGTACATTGGCCAAAACATTAAAGGAAAAGATAAATCCATGTGAGGAAATATGTCATTTGTCATAGCAACTCTTTTATCCACATGTCTAAAAGAACTGTAAACATATTTCTATAATAATTAATGATATAAAAAAATCTCATCATACAGCTTACATCATAAACTTATGTTCTCCTACTTATCAATTGCAACATTTCTAGACACATAATTGATATAACAAAATATATTGACTTAAGGATTAATACTGTGTTTAGGAAAGAATATTTCATCTAAATAGTATGTTTTACAATAAATGCTTTTAAAAATAGGGCTTTCTTTGTTGGCAGGCATTTTTTCTTTTTTGATTATTTTTAATTGTCAATGTGGAAAAAAAGTTACTCCACCTTCAGAATATGCTGTTTCATTCTCCAAGAAAAGAGTGAATTATATTTTTAACATATAAAACACTATTATTTTGAAATTTAGGGTATGTGAGCTCAGATTAATTAGGATAAGTAAAGTTAAGTAATTCATCATAATATTATCAATTTAATAATTGTAAAAATGTTAGCAATATCTATTGAATCTCTCCTATTAATATAGTGTCAAATATATTGACCAGAAATTGAAGCCACACCAATGGCTTAGAAATCATTTTAGTTTATCATGTATCTAAAAGAATACTTGGAACTATAATTAAGAAAAAATATATAATGATCATTAGGGTATATGATTATTTTTGCCCCTGGATCCCACTCACATGATTTTAAATTAAATGAATTAGGCTCCAAAATTAAGAGAAGATGGCTAGAAGAAAATCAAGTACAACTGTTGGTTAGAATAGCAGCTTCAATTCATAGTTAGTTATATTTAAATTTTTTTACCATAGGTCGTTATGTTTAAGATTAGAGTGGGATTGGAATGTTCTTAACATAAAGAAATGATATATGCCTGAGGTAATGGATGCCCCAATTATCCTGATTTAATTAATTTACATTGTATGCCTGTATCAAAATATCACATGTACCTTATATATACAATATATGTACCCATAATAATTAAAAAGAAAAAGAAAAAAGATTAGAAAAATAAATTCTGAGAAAGAAATAGATAATGGGTCAAGTGCTAAATAATAGAAGGTCATTTAACATGCAGTTAATAAATCAATCTCTATTCATTGATTAGTTTGAGATTTTACCAAAAATAAAGGGAAAAAAGCCATTTTGAGCAAAAATAAATTTTTCTAGTGAAAATGTGGAAGTTCAGACCCCTGAAGCTGAGGAAACTATACTTCAATATCTTAAGAGGCAAAGTGGGAAGAAAAGAAAAAAATAACATTCAAAGTCTATTTGTTCCTCCTTTAATACATTTATAAAGAAAAAAGTCTTATGTACCCTGTGGATGGTGCATCAAAATGAACAGTCTGCCCTCTTTTGTGTTTTGCAGTAGTTTATCTGCCACTCTTGAGCCAGAAAGTCTTGGGCTTGGCAGTGCCAATAGTAGCCAAGACTCTCTTCACAAAGCTCCCAAGAAGAAAGGAATCAAGTCTTCAATAGGACGTTTGTTTGGTAAAAAAGAAAAAGCTCGACTTGGGCAGCTCCGTAAGTATGCGTGTGTTAGACTTTCCCTTGCTACTCATTTTAGTCACTTGGCAGTGTCTATCTATCCTTCATTTCACTCCATTTTTCTTTTATTTTTTTCTCTTTTCTACCTGACAAACTTTCTATCTTAATCATATTTGTAAGTCCAATTTAGCTGAATAATGCTTAATATAAGTTACAGTGAAAGAATATTATAAAGCTTTCAGTCGTTTTATTTCTCTGTTAATAACAATAGCTAGAAATTATTTAATGCTAACTCTTTGATAGGCACAATTGCCCTATGAGGCAAACATTATTACTGTCCTTCTTATTTTATCGATGAATAAACAATGTCTTAGTAATGTCACAGAACTAGAATATTCATCCTGGTGCCAATATTTCAAAATCAGCTTAAAACTATTGAGTAATACTACCACTTAGAGCACAGATGTGTATAAAAGCTTAGCTATGTAACTTTAAAAGCTTTTCTGTTGAAAAAATGGAGAAGCCTACAAAATAACCCAAAAGAATTTTGAATATTAATAAAATTTTTTAATATGTATGGCATAAAATGTAGGGGATAGGTTTTCTTTGTTTAAAGCTACTATATCTTAGCTTCTCCCTAATAAACTCTATGGTGTGTAGGTGAGGTGCTGGGGAGAATAAGACAATAGGGATTGTGCTAGAATTAGTTATTGTTAGTGACTAATTGATTAAAAATGTAGAATAGCACATTTGAAATGATCTATAACATATTAATATATAAACATTAATATTTATAAATAGATTGAGAATAGATATATACATACCTACATAATTGAAACAAAAATAATATATGATATTTCTGGAATGATATATACACTTGGATTTTGGGGGTGTCTTTCTATTAATATATATTTACTTT
This sequence comes from Avahi laniger, assembly GCA_963575035.1. NCBI lineage: Eukaryota > Metazoa > Chordata > Mammalia > Primates > Indriidae > Avahi > Avahi laniger. The sequence goes on from CAUYSK010110938.1 coordinate 19,364, forward strand.
TAGAGTTAAATTATTAGGAAAGGATTAAACTCTTACCTCTAATGGTTAAGTGCTGAACAGAGTGATACAAACTTCTTAGTACTTTCTTTAGTTTCTCAAATAAAGGAATAATTATTTGCAAGGAAAGCTTAACTCCAAGACTTAGTTTCCTGCCTTACCACCAAAGTTTGCAAATTTATTACTACAGTATTAAAAAATGCCTTTCCTGCCCAGGCTGCAGTATAGCGCTCCATCATACCTCACTCAGCCTCAAACTCCTGGCCTCACAAAGTGCTGGGATTACAGACGTGAGCCACTGTGCCTGGCCATGCAATTCATTTTCTTTATGGTCATCTGCCAGGTGGTATTATAATTGTCTCGACTCATGACCTGCTAAAATAAGCACAATAAAAAAATAATTTCATAGTGACAAAATCAGCATCAACATCGCATCAGCATTATTTAACAAGTATAGTCATGTATTGCTGATTGATGAGAATATGTTCTGAAAAATGCATCCATTAGGCAATTTTGTTATTGAGGGAACATCATAGAGCATGCTTGTACAAACCTATATTGTACAGCCTACTACACATCTAGCCTATATAGTATAGACTATTGGTCCTAGGCTACAAACTTGTACAGCATGTCACCAGTACTGATTACTATAGGCAAGTGTAACACAATGGTATTTTTATATCTAAACATATCTAAACATAGAAAAGGTACAGTAAAAATATGGTATTATAATTTCATGAGACCACTGTCATATATGCAGTTCATCATTGATTGAAACATTATTACGCAGCACATGACTGTACATTTCTACGTACAAAATTTGGGTTGCTTTGCTGGCCTTTACCCCAAACTTTAGATTGTTCCTTGATGTTCTGGAACCAACAGATACAATATAAATTTCACAAAGTATCAATTAGAAATGACTCATCCTCTGTATGGTGAAAGGGTCTTGCTTTGAGTAAAGTAGTAGTTAACTTCAATTAGGAATATAATTATTACATACCGTTTATGAGCCAGGCACTATGCTTAGATGCATTCGCCAGTTAGCTAACAGACTAACAGACATGGAACAATTTAGTAACAATTTACGAATTCAAGTGTGTTTAAATACAAACGAAGTGGTATTGATTCATGCTGAAGGTCGAATGAAAGAAAGATGAAGCTACCGATTAAGTAGCAGATTGTAGTCTTAATTTCTCTAGAGTTAAAGCTCTCTTTTTCATACAATGACAGAGACCTCTGCTGGACAAAGGGAGTGACAGAGGCCTTGCCACGTGAGTTTTGGCAAGAAATTCCTACAAACTTTTATCTCAAAGGCCAATATAAAACAAATTACTTTGAATGGAATGTAAGACCTGGGCAAAGTGAAGATATTTGCCTTTTTCAGCCTAAATAACAGAGAGAGGCTATCTAAAAGAAAATATGTTTATTTGAGAATAGGACATTTTAATGAGAATACACATGAACTCTGTGCATATTCAGAGAAGTAAAGGAAGGTTTTCAGAGGAAAAAAATGAGGATTACATAATTGTTTTGAAATAATTATCCTTAGCTATAAAGATCAGTAACAAAGGTGACAGGAGTCTGAGGTTGGACAGACAGTTACCAGGCAGATGTCCCTGTAGAAATATTTTCTGCGTAAGGTTGTGATGGCCCTAGTGCCGGGTCATGGCTTTTGTGGAGATTTTTGTTTGTTTGTGTGTTATCAGTCATACAAGTGTGAGAATTCTCTCTTCATGACCTTTGCCTACTCTATTTCCACGGTTGTCATGATATTAGAGACTCTATTGTGATTCAGACAACTTTCACACCTTCACAATCCAAACGAATAGATACCTCCAACTAGTGCCATCCATAGATCCGGACATGTGAGAATCTTTTCTTGAGTCCTGCAGCCCTGGGCCTTAGGAGGCCCCACACTTTGTAGCATCTTCTTTAAAAAGTTCTAGGACCCCCTCTGTTGTCTGGGAAAGGCTAGGGCTGGCTGTGCCACCTGGGCAAGGCACTCCTAGCCAAGACCTGGACCTGGGGTCCAATCACTGTAAGCATTGAAATTTTCTTGGTTCCAGTTCAGACACTGGGACCAGCCAAGGAGGCAGTGCTATCTGAGCAGGGTGCCTGACTCAAACAAATCAAACCACATAGGCCTGGGTCCCTGTTTCTCCCCTTCCAAGTTTTGTCTGACACTCTCTCCCATGCATGCACTTGACCAGATGCCCCAGGGAATCTGGCGACTTCCATCTGTGGGGTCATTCTGGACCAGTGGCCTGACCTTGGTTCCAAGAGAGTTGTCTGACAAGAAGACCACTCAGTCCCACTGGCTGGAATGTATTGTATGAAATTGGATCACTGGATTGTTGTACTGTTGATTTGGGGTGACTCAAACTGCTTATACAAAAAGGGGGCTGACAAAAAATACTTGACTGGGAACCTCACTCCTAGGAGTTATCCTACCTCATCACTTCCAAGTCCTCAAAGACATCATAGAAGTAAGAATGCCTGAGTGATAGCCCAGAAAACTCCATGAAGGGCAAGGAAGCTGGTTTGCACATGTGTAACCACTGACAAGGTGATCACTTATTATGAAAGTAGTCTACTGAATCCTGAAACTCAAGCTCTGTAAGCCTGAGCACCTCAGGGCATGAGAAGGGTGGAGTTAATTATTCTCTTTCTGCATGGTTCCTTAATGGACCTCCTCTAACTTCCAGTGTTTCTCATCTGGGGCACTCTTGCCATTTTGAGAAACACAGGCTACAGAATTCTTTACTTATCGAAGGATGTTTGGAATCCTTGTCTCTGTCCAATATATACTAGTTGTACTTTGCAGTCATTATAATATCCAAAAACATGCACCCTCCCTCAACATATACAAATATTTACATTCTTCCTAGGAATTGATTGGTACTATCTCCAGTTAAAACCACTGGTGTATATAGCACTGTCCAACATTAATATAATGCAGGCCACAAATATCAGCCACATATGTAGATTTTCTAGTAGCTTAGAAAAGTCAAAAGGGACAGGTGGGATTAATTTTAATTAATTATATTTTATTCAACCCAATATATGAATAATATTATCATTTCAACAGACAATATAATATTAGTAAGCATTATTGATATTATATAATTAATAATAAGGTATTGCACATCTTATTTTTTGTACTAAATTTTCAAAATCTGGCATGTACTTCACACGTATAGCACATAAATCAGATGAGCCACATTTCAAATGGTTAATAGTCACATGTGGCTGGCGAATAAAACATCGGTATAGGTAAGTACCTATTCCTGAAGTCCACACAGCCATATTAGCCCAGTAACACCTGAACAAGAACGAGAAGGACTCCCACCAGATTTATATAATCATCCCTACAGTAAAAGATAGAGTCCATAAGCTGGTTTGGCTGAGGTCGCCCTTGCCAGTTAGTTGGTCAGGTATGTGGAAAATGAATCTGAGATAAGCGAGGCAGCTGGGTCAAGTCTATGAAAAAGTGTCCTCCCTCAGAAATGTTCTAATTGGGCTGAAAAATGCACTTGCTGGGACTTTTGCTCCTGTTTAAGGGTTTTTGTCCTGCATGTGGTGCTTAAACATAATTTTACCTACTATGGCCTTAAATGCCATTTTCTATTTGCCATTTTTAAACAGGATGTGTTTCTAATTATCCATTAAATCCTTTGAGAATAAAAGATTAGATTTTTAGAGCACTTAAAGTATTTGTAAGCTCTTCATGCTTTTTAATTTTATTTATGAGAAAAAAATTCAAATTTCTAGTTTTATTTAACTCACAAAATACTCCTAGAGTTTTCTTTATTTTTATTCCAAGCTTTCATTACTTAAAAATGTTCTTTTTCCATTAAAATGTTGGGTTCTTGAAAAAATTTAAAGCATAATTTAAATGCTCTTCTTTTATTGCTCAGAAGAATAAAAAGCCTGATTCATCCAACCACCTGGTGGTTGAAACGTTTCATTGTTTATTGAATAGGTCTGCCTCATCCATCTCTATGTCCCCATATGGACTGTTCAGAGAATTTTATGACTTTTAAGAGAATCATTCATTTCCATTTTTAAGAGAACATTTTTATTGTTAATTGCAGATTGTGAATAATTATTTATGAATGTACAGGAATGCAAATATACAGATGAGAGAAATAAAATGAAAATATTCACTCACTGTATGTAATGAAAAAATTCCACATTAAAAATGTTTCCCGAGAGTACTTAAGTTGGACAGTGGATGGCTTTCCTAATAATATAAACAATGAAAATATTTCATGATAAAAATGATCTAAGTATCTATATTAATAAACATGTACATAATAAATAAAATAAATTTTTATCATCAAACTCTGCACCCCTGATTTACATCTAGACAGCAATCATTGTGTTCAATTAAAAGGGTCTTTCTTATAATTATGCAGTACAGTAACAGGATTATCAGTTATGAGGTTAACTTATTTGTATCAATGTTCCAGAGTTAGTAGTGTCCATTGGTATAAATTATTTGTTAAAATAAATTATGAAAAATAGTAACACCAAAATTTGTCTCTAGTGCTTTGGTAAGATATTTTATTTTGCTAAAGAGAAACCATACCTTCGTACATCCTGAAGATATTAAGTAAGAAAATGTCTGCTACAATAGGAGAAGAGTAAAAGTTGTCTTCAATGGTATTATTTACTGATAAACTAATGAATTTTTGTGTGTAGTCTTTGTAAAAGTTTGTATTAGCTTAAATCTTCTATCTAATCTTGAACTTAACTGGAATTTAAATTTTCATTTTATATATATAGATAGATAGATTGACTTTATGTTTTTTATATATAGTAAATACCAAAGAGAATGCAGAACATAGGGTTAAGACCTTATTTTTCAATTACAATAGGTAATTTATGAGTTAATTATGTGTTTAGGAATCCTGAATGAAATAATTGCATTGTGAAATGTGTTTGATGTGCATCATACTTTTCCAAGTTTATGTAAGATATACATATTCTATATTCCAAAACCAATAATACTGACACTTAAGCAAGTAATTTGTGACTTGTTGGGTAAAAACTATTTTAATCGGTGTTTTTTAAAGAAAGATGTAGGAGGTTTTTCATGAATTATTATAAAGTTTAAAAAACAAAACAGGAACCTTCCCAGAACACATCAAGTTCTGGAAGTGACGTTTACAGTGAAGGATACAGAGTCAGCTAGTTGAGCAGAACAAGGTTACAGGAGCAGGATGTGAAGAGGTCTTAGAAGTCAGCAAATGCTCTCAACTTGGAATAGAAAACATATACCTGAGTTTCGACTCAATGGGCTATAATTTATCCCATTATACGTGAGATATTGCAAATAGTTCAAGTGTTGAACACATAAATCTCACATATCACATAGATATTCGCTCTTATTTTCCATAAGAAAAATAGGAAAATAGAATTGATGCCTGAGAACTGTATATTCAAGCGTTTTCCAGTGTACAGGCCACATTTATCATGTTGCCACTAGATAGGACTGAATGGTATCCTGATAGGTACTTTTTTCTTTTTGTTTTCTCAGTTTATGCTTATGTGTGTACTCATGCAATTTTAGGCATGTTGGGTTAGAAATATAAGGACAGTAAAAGAAAATTTGATACTAAATAGTCGCTCAAAATTTTAAGAAGCTACTTTCAGAATTGTCATATGCAACATAATCTGAATAGTTACTTCTTCACAGGAGGCTTTATGGAGACTGAAGCTGCAGCTCAGGAGTCCCTGGGTTTGGGCAAACTCGGAACTCAAGCTGAAAAGGACAGAAGACTGAAGAAAAAGTAGGTTTGGAGATTTTTTTTCCCTTCTTTTCTAACTTGTATTTAGTCTTTTAGCATTGTTTGTAGGGAATTAAAAAGAGAGCAGTTGGAAATGAAACAATTATGCTGAGGCCAGTATTTTCCTGGTATTATCTAAAACAATGTAGTGCTCATATTTCCTGGTTATAATGAGTTTGAAAGTGTGTAAAAAATCTTCAGCCTGTAGTAGAAACAAAAAGTTTGTTCTAAGTAATCTAAACATTTAGTTAAAAACTCAAGTATATTTGAAATACTTAAATGTAGCCTTAAAAAAAATGTAATCCCCTATTTGATGTTAAAATCAGTACTGAATTGGAATGATAAAATTGAGAGTATACCATTTAACCTTGTGTTTCCTCTCATGACAATTGTAAGTATTTACTCTTTAAAATGGAGTAAAGGAGAAACATTTCCCTGACTGATTGAATATAAGCTTATTTTAGACTCCTAACAGATTCTTTTGCATCTGTCAGGAAACTGATAGTGTATCCTTTCATTCACATATAATACGGAACATTTAAATGACTTGCAAAATTGACAAATCCGAGTCTAAGCTGCTGTTGGAAAGCAATTAGGTACCTAAATAACATATTTTAAAAATACATAGTAACATTTTCATTGACAAAATAGCACCTTTAGAACATGTTCTTTAAAAGCAAAATGCTTTCTCTTTATTTGAGAATCTATTGGTTGGTTATACCTTTTCTTCCCTCTTAAACACGTATTATATTGTGTTCATGGTATTCACATTTTCCTTCTTTCCTAGGAAAGAATATTCATTGTTCTAGTCATCATTTTGTAATAGATATGCTCTTATGGTTATAGTACACAAGCTCATCAATTTACTTCGTATTCACCTTCTCACTTGCTTTGCAGATGTTTACTAATAATGAAATAAGTACATTTTGTTGCAGAACAGCTCACTAACCTAATTGTTCATTAGTTTACTAGTTATTAAAATTAGATAGATATCCAAATTCAGTAGAAATACTGTCCAGAAAAAAATGACCTTGAGAATATTATCTCTTGAATACAATTAAATGCTCAGTCATATTCAATAACAAATATTTTTCTTTAGTTACTGATCCCTCAAAAATACGTTTAAATATTATCATAATCTGTGTGAAATATCTTAATTTTGCTTGTCTCTACCAAGGTATTCTGTGTTCAAATTTGTGACTATTGAAAAACATTCTTCCAAAAACATTCTCCTTTGATAAATTGTTTAAAAATTCGTTTCATCTATTTCAACTCTAAAGAAATATAAACCCAACCTGGCTAATGGACATGGTTTATTTCCGTTAAAACTTAATTCTTATTTCTCCTACAAAGAAATATTTACAAAGAATGGCATTCTGACCAGCTTTTGCAATTGTATATAAGGCTGGTGATTGAAGCAGAACACCATATTAGTTGTTTATGGGACCAAGTTAACTATACTTTTTAACAGCTACTAAATTTAAACATTCCAATTATACAATGATTTAAAATAATATATTTAAAGATAAGCTATTATTAACTTTATATACTGTTGGATTGATTTGATATTAATTATAAAGAATTATTTCTCAACTCCTAATTACCCTCACAGTGAGAAACAGATTTTAGTTCTGTACTTAGTTTGACATCTTACCATGCTTGACTTTGTGTTTTATTTTGCAATGTTTTGGCAAAATATAATTTTAAAATGTATTCAATGGAATATTTTATATAATATTAAGAAGATTATTAAGAATATCCTATAAGGTAATAATGACTAACATTTCCCAGTACAATTATTTCCTGGAGAATAATAGTATTTGAGTTCAAATGGATCCAACAAAACAAGTCAGAGTTAATTAATGAAAGTTCAAACATGTTTCTCATATTATTAGTTACCCCTTAGCAAGAACCTTTGAGCATAAATATGTAACCAGTGTTCATGACACTTTTATGAATAATTGCTAACATTTTTCAGGACTTACATGACACTCTCATCAGAGAGTGAAGTATTTTTATGCAATGAGTTTTATTAGATAGACAAGGTAAATTACTTTCAAATTGCATGGTTTCACAATTTATTTCTATCAAATTTTATGTTACTGCTAATTATCTTTAAACATTGTCAGCTTGTTATTGAATTTTCTCAAGAGTTTTAAAATTTCTTTTAAACAATACCAATTTTCTTTTTTTAAAAGACACCATATACTCTTTAGTGCACTTCAATGAATTATACTCTTCTGTGTTCAAATTTCACGTTTACCAGTCTTCTTTCAATATTAAAAAAAGTTTTAAGTACATTTTATTTAAAAAACCAAAAACTAAAAATGGAGCAGACTCTTTCAAAATATCGAATACTATATGTTGTACATGCAAAGTTGTAATCACTGTGATTTCCTATCCATTGTTTCTACATTCTATCCACTGACCCAGCAAAACGATATTTCCAGGACATAGTATTTAACTTAGACTTATGTTCACTATCCCAAAGTGCATAGCAGAGATTCATTAGTCTCTGTGGGAATAAGCAGAGCTAGAGGAAACCTTATTTTCAATTTTGCTAGTATAGCAGCAATTTAGAATTGACAGTCTATGACTTTAAATTTAATTGGGAGAAATCTCTAGAGAAGTTAATTATGGCACATTTTTAAAAAGCCATATGGGGGAGATACTTTCAGAGAGCTGCATTTGAGAAATTCCAAATTCTTGCAAAGTTCAGAAATTTGTAATGTTGGCAGTCCCAAACAAAGGTCTAAATTGAGGTATATTTATCATCCAACAAACTTAACACACATGGGTTGGAACAGCTTATAAGATCTGTGCCCATACCTTAATTCTATTCTTTCTTTGCTTCCTGGTGCAGTCATTTGCTTTGCTTATATTTCTAACTATTGTCCCATGAGGAGAAATAGGAAATCAACAATACTGGATCTGCTAAAGCACTCACTAGTCAAGAAAATCTTGCCCATCTTTATGTTGGGGGATATCACCACACAGAAACTGTTCTTTCATCAGAACCACATCTAATGTAGGCCTAACGTCAATCTGTTATTGTTCTACCTGGTTTGCCTTCACTATGCCTCATCTTTGCTTTAGTTTCCTTTAAAGCATCAATTCCATGTATTTCCCCAGTAAGTTTATATAGGTACAGTTAATACCTATAGCAACTGTATCAAACTAAAACTCACCTAGTAATTCTCTGAATACTTCACATTAATTTCCTTGCTCTTCCCCTTTAAAATTTAACCAGTTTTTCTGTACTCTCTTGGTATAGCTCTCCTAATCATTAAAAGTTCAATCACTTATTCTCAACTAAAGTTTCCATGTTATTATTGTATTTCTTCATAGTTTTCTCAATCTGGGCTCCTTCTTGGGGGTGCCATGACTTTCTGAGATTCTATTCATCATCTTCTGTTTGATTTCACTGGACTCCAGGCATGTTTTCTTATTTAACAAAAATAAACATCTTCCCCTTTTCTGATACTCATGTTAAGAGCAACTAGATCTGAGAATTTCACCTCTTTTCTTTCATACCTACCACATTTATCTTTAAGAACATATTTCCCATTCTTAGCCCTCCAGCCTGTGTTTTAAACTAAGACCTAAAAGCTACGTGCCCAGGATGGCCAGTTAAAGCCAACCACACAAATATACAATTTAAAAAACCCTACATGGAATAATAGAAGTTACTGCAAGACCAAAATCCTACATGGGCTAGACCAACAAAAAACTCATTTTCAAATGAGGTTCCACTCCCCAAATTTTACTTAGAGTCTATATTTGAGTATTTGAGTCCCAATAAATAGAACCTCTCTGCTCTCTTCCTTAAGTTCAGAATTTATTTGTTTACAAAGGAGTCAGACAATTAGAAATCCAAATGTCAGCCTTAATGCCAAGAAAGCTAGTTAAACATGGCTTAGGTATATGGGAATAGAAAAACCCTGAGCCTGCAAATAGTTAAATTTACCTGACACAGGAAGGGTTAGGTAGTCACAGACTTTCAAGATGTGTAGGTATGAAGCCTCACATCACCTGAAAAATAGCATTTACAATATTATAATTTGATATAATATGTTACCATAAAATTAAGAACTATGAACTCACAAGAAAAGAAATAAAATTTTATATCATTAAAATTCTTGCCTGAAGAAGAGTTTTTGACACATCAATGTTAATAGTATTTTTATTAATATTTCATTTCTTACTTTTTTCCCTCTGGAATATATTTACCTCCCAGTTTTTCATAACTCTAGAAATGTGATGATAGGGTAAGTGGCAAACTCACTGAGTCATTAGAGACCAGAAAATATATTTTAAAGCTAAAATTAGTTGATAAATGCCCAAAGCATAGAACTATTGGTTTAAAATAATTTTCCCTCAGCACTTTGAAGTTATTTCTCTTCTTGTTTCTAGTTACATCTAATATTAAGTGATTGTTATTCTTTTGTATATAACATGTAAGATTTCTTTTTCCTCTCTATTTCAGAAAGTTTTAAGATTTTTTTTTTTGCTTTATCTTTGGGGTTCAGAAATACCATAGTGTGAGTCCATTCAAATTTTTTTTTATGTTTCATTTTTTTTACTGTATACTTTCAACCTGAAGCCTTGTTAGAATGAACTAACATGTATTGCCCTAAAGGATTCACATTTCTAGACTCAACTTTGATTCCAACAAGCCTATTTTTACAGAGATTTCTAGGATTAAAGATGAGGCTGTCTGTTTCAATAGGAATTCATCTGTACAACTCTCAAGACAGTCCTAAATAGGCAATGAACATATCAAAATTGATAAAATATCCATTGAATGGTTACTTACCTCCAGAAATATAAATGCTGAAATCTTAGCTTAATTTTTTATCTGGTAATGTTTTTCTCCTGCCTTTTTAACACTGTATAATTTTTTAGTAAAACATATATGCATGCTGAAATCTTCTGTATCTTGTAACTTAAATTGAAAGATATCATTCAAATATTAATACACTGATAAATTTATCATTTTCCACTGTTACAGTACAGATAATATATTATTATATAGTAGAATTTTTCTATGTGTCCTGAATAGATAATACTGCTAAATGAACATGGATTTCATATTTGAATTAATTTTTCAACATCATTAAAATGAAATTAACATCCCAACTCGGCTATCAGCAGCATCCTCTCCAGAGAAGCAGTTTCATCCTCTGAGCATGGCAGTCACAGTTAATCACTACCAATAAATCTTTATGTTAGAACTTCAAAGACATAAAAGTGAAGCTCTATAGATTTAGTTAATTTATTTCCGTCACAATCCTAAGGGTCTCCTTCAGTGCATAATCTTTAATGTGTTTTGAGACTCTGCATTTTTAATCTTTGGCATTTGGAAGGTTCAGGGTGTGTATATTTCTAAGAGAGATAAATGTCATGAAAAATATTCACATTTAAAAGTATCACAAACATTCTTTCACTTAATGCATATTTATTAAGTGCATATATGCCAAGTTAAACTTATAAATGAGTTGTATTTCAAAAGTTAATTTGCAAGACGTGTTAGAAGCTCTGAATACATTTTCCCATCTAAGTATTCTATACACATTGAAAGTAAACATCTGTGCTTCCCCGCAAAAATCTATTTTGTAGGCATGCTGTAGGAACTGTCTCTGGGTAGATAAAGCAAAAAGAAAGATTCACTTGTAGGGTATTGTATCATCTTATAGATTCCAGAAACAATTTTAACAGTAAAAGGTCATGAAAGATTTCCCCAGAGTGTCATCAAGAACACATATATTCTCCTTCATCCCATTCCAAAATTGAAGTTCTTAGATGAAATCATCTAATTGGCCTAGTGTGAAACACATATTTGTATTGGATCATTTTTTTCTAGTTAAAATTTCATTTAGTATAGACACAGCTACTGGGGAACACTCCTGGGCAACTAACACAAGAAATATAATAAAGTAGAATATTTTAGAACCTAACCCTAATGCTCTCAATAGTTCTTTGGGAAAATGTGCACCAATTTTTTACTTAGAACTCCAGAAGCATGCCTTCTCTACTTGCGGTAAGACAGAGTTATTGTTGCTTTGCCAACTGATCATGCATAGTCCTACCTAGCTTCAACCAAGGACAATTGTAAGAATTCCCTAAACCTAAATAATAATAATATCCAAAGGCAAAAGGCCAAAATGCACTGTCATTCCTTAGGATAAATAAAGGTAAAAGACCCAAAAATGCTCTTTTTAAATTTATATTTAGATATATTTGCTCTATTTGAAGGAAGGAAAAGAACATGGAAAGAATAGGGTTGCTATTTAGTTAATTGCACTATTTTAGCCAACAGTGCAATGTTAATACATTAAAGGGTAAGTAGAGGAGAAATCCTATGTTGTCTCCATAATTTATAACCAAGAGAAATATTTTTGACCTGAAAAGATTAAAATAAAAATTATTAAATGAAAATTAAACTCAAGGTAGTTGCATATACTAGGAGGATAACCTCCTTTTTAAAATAAATCCATGTCATTTATCTTGATTGAAATAAATCCTGGATTAATGAAACATGAAAATGATAATTTTTCACTCATTTGCTTAGTATCTGTTATGTCCTAAGAATTGATTTTAAACTACTGATATTTGAATTATACAGTTCTATTCTTCAAAGAGCTTGCAGAGAGAAACATGAAAACCAATGATTGCACTTAAGCATTTGACAGTTCACGATCACTTCTTTAAGTTATTGGGCTTTGAAGAAAATGAGACAAGTGCCACAATCATAAAAACAACCTAACGTTCTTACTGAAAGATATTCTCCAAGCTAAAGACAAATAACCACAGAGATTTAACAAATGAATTGATTATGACTGAGCAAAACAGAAGGTGGCACACCCAGCCTCTTCACAAATGATTTAAATAGGACATCTTATTTTGTCAAAGTATGAACCTAGGAGGCATAGTTAAGTTTTTAAATAAAGAATTTTGTTTAAGGAAGACCTTTACAAAGGCATTCAAATCTAACAAATGAAATTTAATAGGAGCATTTATATAATCCTGCAGCCAATTTCGGTACTATACTTATTAATTTTGTACATGTGTACATATGAAATTCAACTGAAGCTCCTAAGAAATAAGTTTCTGCAAGGTAGGAAAATGAACAATGCCTGACAAAGAATTTATGTTTTTAATATCCATAAAAGCATTAATAGGATTGAGATTTTATATACTGACCAGATCATAGCTGGCTATTTTATTCAGTCCTGGGAAATATACTTGAAGTGGATGGATTAAAACCAGCACACAGGCCTGGCGTGGTGGCTCACGCCTGTAATCCTAGCACTCTGGGAGGCCGAGGCAGGTGGACTGTTTGATCTCAGGAGTTCAAGATCAGCCTGAGCAAGAGAGAGATCCCGTCTCTACTAAAAATAGAAAGAAATTAGTCAGGCAACTAAAA